>CABFVX010004273.1:40442-51756 GCA_902151425.1 Timema shepardi | reverse complement strand
TTACAACCAATGTGTTCTATTCTATATTTCAGTCACTCGCCCAGTCTGGCCACCTCTCATTACAACCAATGTGTTCTATTCTATATTTTAGTCACTCGCCCAGTCTGGCCACCTCTCATTACAACCAATGTGTTCTATTCTATATTTCAGTCACTCGCCCAGTCTGGCCACCTCTCAATACAACCAATATGATCTATTTTATATTTTAATCGCTCGCCCAGTCTGGCCGTCCCCTGAGTCTTGAAAAACTATTAAACCAACGTGTCACAAGCATGTAGCGCACCTCCAAAACCAGAATTAGTTAAATCAACACATTTATAGCGTGCGCCGATCATTACGCAGCCAAAGGAGCCAGTTTCATCTGATCTGGTTTACCGGCAATGGGGTGGTCTGGGTTAGATTTTCACCCTAATCTGCTAAGGTATTTTTCTTTCTTAAATGTTTTTCCGGGCATACGCGCGTAGCCTAATTGTAAATGTCACCTTCCTTCTACCCATTCTCTTAGCGTAGAAATGCGGATAGTTCGGACGTGAAGTTGTTTTTTCGCGTAGGTGGCCAATGTGAAAACGGCAAGGTTAAAAAAAAATTGCCGCGTCTTACTAACCACTCAGGTTGTAAGGTCCTTCGCAAATATGATAATGATACGACATGGATGAGGAAGGAAGCATTTGTAGGTCACCTACCCGCATTTGCGTGGAAGGATAGTGGGAAATCATTTAAGAAAAACCACCCTCAGTACACCCAACCGAACCCCGATCTCATCATCAGATTAGTCTACACGATTATTAAATGTCTGGAAAGTATTCCTTGGAGTTGAGCTGGGATAAAAGTCCCTGTGTACCCGCTTTAGTGGCGGCATGATCTAAAGCGATACTGTCACAAGGGAGTAGACCGTCAAAGACTGGGAGATCGGCGTACGGTTTTTTAAATTTTTATTTAGCATCACGTCTTACTGCCCGTTCGGTTTATACGCACTTACGCTAATGTGTAATGGTAGGGTCATTGTGAGATGAAATGGAGGACCTACAGTTAAACGTGGGATCCGAACCACAGTGGAGGCCTGGCATTCCATACATTCACAAGATGTCTTGTCAAGAGGTGAAGGAAGGGTTTGGTAATCAGATAAATCTGTGCCGGGACCGAGGATTGAACCCCGTACCCCAGTACAGAAGTCTATATGACACCTTACCCCCAGACAGTCAGGTCACCAATCATATTAAAATAAACTAACAAAGATACAGTAAACAAAACATTTCTTTTCACAATTCACAGCATTCTCAACTCCTGTTCTATTCCCCCATGAAGAGCTGGAGGTAGTATTAACACTAAAATAATGTATTGTCTGTAAGGTGGAGGAGGGGGGGGGGTGCGGTGACGGAGGAGGAGAATATGGACCTGGCGGTCTAGGGGTTAGGTGTCGTATTTCTGTGCTGGATGTGCGGGGTTCAAACCTCAGTACCGGCAAAGATTTATCTGATTGCCAAACTCTTCCTTCACCTCTGACAAGACATCTTGTTAATGTGTGGAATGCCAGGCCTCCACCGTGGTTCGGATCCCACGTTAAACTGTAGATCCTCCATTTCATCTCACAATCACCCTACCATTACACATTAGCGTAAGTGCGTATAGCCCGAACGGGTAGTAAGACACGGTGCTAATAATAATAATAATAATAATAATAATAATAATAATATATTTGAAGGTCACCGTATAAAGAAACCCAGCCACATTTGACTGGGAAATAGCTCTATAGATTTAAACAAATACACCTCTAGTGCATCAGGCCGGGATCGATCCTAGCCTTTCTGAGACAGTATATATCAGGAGCACAAACCACTACATCGAGGCCTGTCAGTCCTTGGGTTATTATTATTATTATTATTATTATTAGCACCGTGTCTTACTACCCGTTCGGTTTATACGCACCAGTCCTTGTGTTAAACAATAACTGGGTGCTAATGTAAAGTTAACACCGGGGAGACCAAACCTTTTCGCCGGTTTATAAGATTCAGGAGGTGAGTTATGAACAGTTGATTCCGGGCGGCGACTCGACTTTCCCCGTTTTTAAAATGATCTCTCCCCGGTAGTGAGATTTTGAACAAATTAGTCTGTGATTTTTTGTTGTTCCAAGAAGTGTGTTGAATACGACTTAAAATTGTAGTACGTCAGTACATAACCAGTACCTCTCTAAACCATTTTAAGTGGTCTTACCTTTAAATTCCCTACTAAAGGCAAAATACAAGTAATTTTACCGTTTTTTCCTCCGATGCGCAAAATTCCTGAAGTTTTTGAATTTTCCCTCATCAGTGGCCACCCTGTGATGGTGGAGATTATGTTATTTTTATTATTGGGTGTTCTGTCTTAAGACAGGTCTATTCCTTTTGTTAGTGAACTTAGACCGCCAATGCACGCTGTCTCTTGCCTTCTCCTTCAGCTCCCAGAATTTTCTTATTTCCTTCAAATCTAATATTTGCATCCTCTTCTTCTTAAGTTCCTCTTTCTCTCAACCTTTCCTTCTATGAGGTCATGTAGAAGAATTCCTCCTAAGGATGTTACCGATCCAGTTTGCTATGTACCGAAGAAACACATCCAAAATGGTTCTCTTCTCAGAACTTAATTGTCTACCATAAAAAATAATTAAATCGACAAATATAAAAAGGCATCACATTGTATATTCCAACTATCACAAGACATGGTACTCGCTTCAGTGACCACATAGTCTAAGGCGCAACTATCACAGTATACTAAACTGCCGATGATGGGGAGATTGAGGCTCGAATCTCAATCGGGTGTACCGAGAATTCCCCCCCCCCCCTTTTTTTCCCAAATAGTTTTTCAATCACCTTTTACACAAATGCCGGTACACTTCCTCTGAATATAACTTTCCTTATCCCTAAAAACAATTAGCGTAATTATTACATAAGCGTATAACCCAGAGGGGTAGTAAGACGCGGTGCTAAAAAAAATACCAATGATATCAGTTTAAAAAACGCCTTTTTTAACCAACCATAGAATTTTGATTTTCATTCTAAGTTTGTCAAGTTAAAATATTACGGAGCTAAGAAACTACATCTTCAGCCAAGCTTTAGCTCATTATTATTATTAGCAGCACCGCGTCTTACTACCCGTTCGGGTTATACGCACTTACGCTAATGTGTAATGGTAGGGTGATTGTGAGATGAAATGGAGGACCTACAGTTTAACGTGGAATCCAAACCACGGTGGAGGCCTGGCATTCCCCACATTCACAAGATGTCTTGTCAGAGGTGAAGGAAGGGTTTGCTAATCAGATAAATCTCTTCCGGGACCGAGGATTGAGCCCCGGAACCCAGCACAAGTCCGACACCTTACCCCCTAGACAGACAGGTGACCCTTATTAATTACTTTATAAAGGCCGATGCCCCCCTAGTAGGGTTTTTGATCACCTGTTCAGATTATACCCATAATTATGTACCAATCACGTTAATGAGTCAGGGATGAGGAAGATTGCATTACAGAGGAAGTGTACCCGTATTTACGTGGAAGGAGAGTGAAAAAATTCAGGAAAAACCACCCTCAACACACCCGAGCGGGATTAGAACCCCGATTTCCTTGACATCGGCAGTATAGTCCAACATGAGAGTGACGTCACCGAAGTTGGTCCCCCACACCCAGTTCCCCGTTAAAGAACCCGTGACAGCACGAATAACTGGCAATTGAATGGGCGGACCTTACGAGCCCTTGATAGACGCAGTAACTGGCCCAAGATTAATAGCACGCTAACAAGAAGCGTGTGGGTCAAGGTCGCGATGAAGACGCGGTGGAGACGCGGTGGAGACGCGGTGGAGACGCGGTGGAGACGCGGTGGAGACGCGGTGGAGACGCGGTGAAGACGCGATGAAGACGCGATGAAGACGCGATGAAGACGCGATGAAGACGCGATGAAGACGCGATGAAGACGCGATGAAGACGCGATGAAGACGCGGTGAAGACGCGGTGAAGACGCGGTGAAGACGCGGTGACCGCCAGCAGTCTAGTCTCCCCAACGTGCCAAGCAGAGCGATGAGCTACGGAAATTAGGCACAAAGAAGTGTTTTATTTCCCACAATACGTGTCTTACTACCCGTGCGGCTATCCATACATTTGTGAATAAGGATGAAATGGGTAGAATTTAGAGGAAATGTACCAGCAAGCGTGGACAATAAGAGTGGGAAACCATTAATGAATATCCACCTTAGTACACCGGACCTTCTGGTCACCGACAAACCACACAATACGAAAGTGACGCCTCCCCCCCTCCCCCCTCCACACACACACACACACACACACACACACGTACGACCACGCAGAGGTTAATACGTTCAATTCAACGAATATAGAAAATTAAGATTTCTAAGACAATATTTGATTTTTATAATATCGTATTGTTTTAAAAACAAGCTTGTATACCTTAAATTCAATTCTAAACAACTAAATACATCGTACTCATGATGCCTTTCTGAATTTTTTTAACCAATTCAGGATTATGTTTTAATTCACTCGAGTGGAAAAATCAAACTAATTTAATGAGACGCATCACTAATTTGAACTTCCTTGTCAATTTTTTTTAAAAAGTAATAAACTTACAACACTCAACATTGATAAATGTCACAATATATTTTGATAAAAACACCCAGAAGAGGCTACATTTGAAAGGTATATTCCATTCACGATAGGTTTTTACCTGGATGACAGTTCGAAAATCATATGTTTAGGTTTTTGGTTGCCAACACTTGTAAGAGATCACAGTTTTGTTATAAATGTAAAGATCTTTAATTATCTGTTATACATTACATTTAAAATAACGTAAAGTTTTCTCATACTATTTAATTTTTTTAAATAATTTAATTTTATCCAACTCGGAACAATATTTTAAACATAATTAAAAGTACTTATGCTTCGTTTTTAAACGTTATTGATTTTGTGTAATATTGTACACACATCAATACCTTTTAATACAGGCATCGTATTTATTTGGAAAAGAGAAAATTGTTGTAATTTTTTTTACATACAATAAATGATTTTATGATTATTTTGTCGTATTTTGAAATATTTAACTGAATAAAATATTTTCATCAACTGCGTGTCTGCATCATTGTAAAAAACTTGTTTACCGTTATGTTCAATCATATGGTTTAAATTCCTCAGTCGCCATCTTGAAGCAATGTTCGTTAGAAGTTTTTGTGAAAGTGGTGTTAATATTTTTTTAAGTGGAATAGAACAATAAATAAACTTTGTGTCCGACCTTAAATAAATATATATAAATAATATTGGTCTAAATTACTGTGGTTAACTATCACATTAATATATTACCAATTGTTTTCATTAGAGTCATCCAAAGTGATAGATGTCAGCTGTTGGCGTAGTGATATATTAGGGATTGATTACCTCTAGTAACATTTAGAGCTGTCATCTAGGTAAACCTAGCTCGTGAATGAATAATAGCTAAAGTGCAGTCACAAACAATGTATTTAACACATGAGCTACAGTAGCCCCGTGGCTTCTTTGGTGCTGACTGACAGCTCACAGCTGACTTCTGACAGTCAATATTTAGGTATATACCGAACTTTTGACTGTCATAAGTGACAGCTGCTAAACACATGGTTTTGCAGATCATATTGTTCGGCGTAGGGATACATAATTTGGTCTAGTAACTTTTCAAAGCCGTCAGCACCAAAGAAGCCATGGGGCTACTGTACTTAGGGTAATTGCTATGACATGCTACTGGTGCTTTCGTTTTGATGCGTAAGTACGCTTTGCTTTGCAATGATTGGTAGTCCTTAGCAGTCCGTATCGACTAGTCTTTAAAAAGTTTAAAGTTGAGTTAAATTAAGGATAAGGACTCTAAAGACAGCGCAATCTCTAGTGTGGAGTCTATCTCACACACACAACCCTGGTAGAGTAGCTGAAAGTATGGATGTGGTATCGAAAGAAAAGTATTGATAACAGTAAGTATTTGTATCGAAAGTTTAATCTGGAATGATTATTTTTTTAAATCTAGTAATAATAATTTCAACCATATAAATCATAATTGAATTTTCATATTTATTTAAACACTGATAATTATAGTGGTTTTTAAATACTTCAAAAATAAATTTTACAAGATGCTTTTTCGCTTTCAAACATCTTTAATTTTTTTTTTTCATAATTCACTTTTGGGAGGTGTCATTTTTTTTAACTACATTCGTCTATATACTCTATCAAGATAGTATATTATTAACTATTGACAAACTAGTATATTATTAACTATTGACAAACAATATAAGAATGTGTGTCTTGCCCTGCTTCAGCTCCTTAAACACACACTCACTTTTCTGTCGAGTCTGCTTGGGGCACCCAATATTTTAGTGAGTTCATTGAGCTCTACAAAAGCTTATTTTGTTTAGTTTGTGATGACAGTGCCCATTGATAAAGGAAGGGGTAGTAGACTGGTTGCCACTCCCTCCCCCTCCCCCCTCAGGTATCAGGCTATATTGATAAACAAAGATGAAAGAACAGCTATGAATTATGATGAACTAAAAGAGAATGAATTGCTAGAGTTATTCTTGCTTGTCAAGCAAAGAATGAGTGAGACTTGATAAATAATGTCATTTGTTTTTCCTCCACAATCCACCCTGAAAAACATTTAGTCCCAACCTGATTGAAGATAACTAAGACAAGTTGTATCTTTAGATACCGATATGATACCGGAGTGAATACTAATATCAGTAAAAGTATTGAGTAAAAAACCACTAGTATCGAAAGGAAAATATCGATATTAGTAAATTATCGATACTTTTCCCACATCCCTAGTGAAAGCGGAGAGCCGAACAGTCAGGAATATTTACTATGGACACACAGAGAATACCAGAGCGCGTAAAAATCTGAACAGCCACGGAATGTCAAGCAGGAGTTTGATATTAGCTGAAAATACAGCTTTAAAATTTCGTGTAACCAACTCATTGCATAGAGAAGACTAAATAAACGAGCAACGAGAGGTTTATGGAGAATTACATCGTTTATATGAAAAACTTCAAAAATATCCAACTAAATCGTTTGAATATACGAGGATGTCAATAAATACTTTTGATGTTATATTATCTTTGCTATTCTGCCAAAGAGGAATTCTGCTGTTCAATTCAGAAATAAGTGTTTCACCGTCCGTTCCGGCAAAATAATTTTACTGCATTAAATATAGTTCGCAGAAATTTCAATACCATCCGCAACGAAAGAGTCTCAAATTAGGAAGTGAATTGAGTTGTCCGCTCTGCAGCCAGTTTCTATATATGCGTCTATTTCCTCTCTGATCTGCGCTTTCAACTGCACTCTCTGTGAGGCCGCCACCATTTTTCACTGTAAGTTTGAAATGTAAGCTCTGCTCTGCGCCTTCAGCTCCGCTACCAATGTCATGTGTGTCCGTGGTCTCACGGACCATAATATTATTATTGTTATTATTAGCACCGCGTCTTACTACCCGTTCGGGTTATACGCACTTACGCTAATGTGTAATGTTAGGGTGATTGTGAGAAGAAATGGAGGACCTACAGTTTAACGTGGAATCCAAACCACGGTGGAGACCTGGCATTCCCCACATTCACAAGATGTATTGTCAGAGGTGAAGGAAGGGTTTGGCAATCAGATAAATCTGTGCCAGGAACGAGGATTGAACCCCGGACCCCAATCACAGAAGTCCTAGACCACCAGGACACCACGGAACCATATCAACAGCGCGGGTCGGACGGAGTCGCTCACACTGCACCAGCGAGTGTCTGACGGTTCCGCTGGAGTAAACTAGCACAGTCGCAGGCGTCATCGCGTCTCTATGATTGGCCGCTACGCTGTGTGTCAACCCTCTCGGGAGGCCATCGCCCCACGCCCGGTCACAACACAGCAGTCAGCCATCGATCGCTGACGGTGAAAGTACGCGCGCGCGATGATTAGACTAGGTTTTTTTTTCCCACGGCACTTCAGATACAAAAAAAACTAGCTAAGAGGAGCGCCGAAAAAAGAGCTTCATCTAGTAATTGTTTGTCGTTTGACAAGTTTCAATCAGAGTACTTTTTTTTTCTCTTCCAATCTAAATTTATTTCAACAGAACTGTAAACCAACATAAAAATATTACTGGTGGAATTCAGATGCATTAGTTAAGGTCGATACTCTTTGGAGTTTTGAAATTTCCTGACCTTTGCATTTTCCTCAGTATTTTATGAGCAAATCAATAAAAATAGAAGAAACCGCGTGGTCTAACGCGCTACTCTCCTGTTGGACTAGACCACCAAAGGCGGGGAGATCGGGGTTCAATCCCGGTCGGGTGTACTTAAGGTAGTTTTTCCTGAACGCTTTTCCACTCTCCTCCCAAGAAAATGCGGATGTACTTCCTCTAAATAAAATCTAAACTATCTGTAAAGCCATTGGTGTAATTAGTACATAGGCATATAACGCGAACGGTTAGTAAGACGCGGTGCTAAAAAAACCATTCGTTGGTCGAATAGATCCTCAATAGACTGTACTGTCAAAGACAGAGAGATTGGGTTCGAATACCGGTCGGATATACGAGGTTTTTTTTCACTTGCTCTTCACTCAAATACGGGTACACTTCTTCTAAATTCAGCCTCTCACCCCTAACTCATGAGTAAGTAACACATATCCATCCATACAACCCGAACGTTCAGTGAGATACGGTGAAAAAAGAAAACTCATTTCTATTTAAAGACAAATACATGTCAAGTGTTCTTCGCAAAAAGCGGATGAATCCATAATAATAAAAGAAAGTGTTTGTTTGTGTGCGATGCCCAGACAAATCTACGGCACGTAGAGATCTGAAATGTTAAACATAGGTGGACGGAAGGGGGTCCGAATGCCCCTCCAAGCCGGATTTTTAAAATTTTAGCCTTTTAATTAGACTATTTTAAACAAATCTTTGAAGAAAATGTGTTCTATCCGGTTTAGAATCACGTTTCAGAGATACGGGCCCCATGGTGGTATGGGGGGAGGGGGGTCTTATATATTTCTTATACCCCAGTGGGTCACGTGAGAGACTGCTGGTTTTAAAATAAAACAAGTACTTCATACTCATGTATGCTCTTCTACTTTATATTAAGTAAAATTATTGTAAACGCGTCTGATACTTTCTTGAAGATTGAAAGTTCCCCTAATAACTTATTCCCAGACTTTCCTTTCACACAAACATTGCCCTATCTTTTTTAAAGGCCTTTCCTTCGCTCTTCTTATTTTACAACTGTAAAATCACTGTCCAAATTGACAACACAAGTCAGAGCACCCACTATAGTGAAGTGACGTGATGGCAGACATATGACGGTGACACATAAGTGCCGATACTCACATGCGACTCAAAGCACACCGGGATGATTTTGGAGCCATTTATTTAGCACTTATTTATGGCCCTGATAATGATGTTTTAAGATTATTGGATTCAGCCAAACCGTCAAACATTTTTTTAACGCCGAGTCTTACTATCAGTTCAGGTTATAGACTTATGTACTAATTACGCTAATGGTTTTAGGGATTAGGAAGAATATATTTAGAGGAAGAGTACCCGAGTTCACGTGGAGGGAGAGTGGACGACCATTTTGTAAAAACCACCCTCAGTACACTCGACAAGATACAAACTGTAGGCCATGTGAGTCTCTTGGAGATTGTCTTTTAATAACTTTAAAACGAATGGTCAGCTAATTAAATGAACTATAGTAGCCCCGTGGCTTCTTTGGTGCTGACTGACAGCTCACAGCTTTGAAAAGCTACCAGACCAAATTATGTATCCCTACGCCATACCATATGATCTGCAAAAACATGTGTTTAGCAGCTGTCAAGTCAGCACCAAAGAAGCTATGAGGCTACTTACTGTAAGTTGTCCGAAACATACGGCCTAAGGGTCCCGGATTCGATTCCCGGCTGGTACCTTAGGTATTTTTCCCTGAAAGGGGGATTACCCCAAATGGTCACCAGGGTTTGTTTAATTAGGCTTATTTTAGGTTGTGTTTCCACTGTTTTCACACCATCATACTATCCCCATCCCCTAATCTCATCGGGATATAGAAAGAGCTTCCACGGAAACGATGTACTATTAGTACATTTGGGCGTCCCCTGGACAACGGTACATTAGTACTGGCTAACCTTTCCACAAACTTGGTTACGAGTGATGTAGCCCAGACGCGCCATTATTATTAGTATTATTGATAATAATGTATAAAAACATCAAACTAATTACGAATCTACGTATTTCCCGACGCAGTAAGCTATCTCCTCTCCTTTAATCGATTTGCAAATTAGGGTTTGCGTAATATACTAACAAAACTAACAAAGGAATGGACAAACTTGAAACTACACATAAAATACCATACAATTTTTAAATAGTAGTAATAATAGTATATTCGTATTTTTTTGCGAATGAGCGAATTATAATATTGCAAATTTTTGATGATTATTAAGAATTTTTGAAAGAGAGTTTAAAAGTAGATCAGCAATTACAATAATTAAGAGTTTATTTCTTATTAGTTAAGAGTAACAAATGCTCCAGCAGGAATATTTTAGTTAAATGTTAACTAACGAAACAGATTTGCACACTCATTTTGCCACGAATGTGTGTTCCACTCGGTGCCATTTATTTTCCCTTTTAGGCCAGAAACAAAAGGGACATTTCAAATTTCCTTCCTGGTCCGCAATATTCTTCCGGATATGATGCGGTCGCCTAAAAGGTTGGAGTAACTTTTTGGCGGAGGAAATGACGCAGCACAGAGCTGTGATTGTATGGTCGCAAATTACAAGACACGAAACGAGGATTAGGGTTGTTCTGTGTCTAACACTAATCTATAAGTGTCAATAGAAGAGAACTGCAACAGCCCATAGATGATTTGATCTTTTTAAACAAATTATTTATTTATTTATTGGAAACTACTGTGATGTTTATAAAACCCTCTAAACCGTCTAAAATAACAATTGTTGAGAACTTCAACAATATTGTCATTGTTATTTAAATAACATTAAAAGCCAAGCTTGTTTACATTACAATGAGAATATTGTAGAAAGGCCTGGAGGAGAGAAGGGGAGAGGGGGGAGAAAGAGGGGGAGGAGGGGAGGTAAATAGAGGGAGAGGGAGAAAAACTTTTACTGCCTGAGGTTAAAAATCCAATAGTAATGTACGAATTAAATATATATATCATTGACAATGTTATGGAAAGTAGCCATCAATGTTAATTTTTTAAATATGAATTATTTTTACTGGTGGTGGACTATTGCTACCTTAAATTCCGGTACATGTTGAATCGGAACGGGGGGGGGGGGGGGGAATTTTTTATAT
>CABFVX010004273.1:23155-39621 GCA_902151425.1 Timema shepardi | reverse complement strand
CCGGGGTTCAATCCTCGGTCCCGGCACAAATTTATCTGATTGCCAAACCCTTCCTTCACCTCTGACAAGACTTTTATTAATCATAACTTGTGAATGTGTGGAATAACAGGTCTCCACCGTGGTTCGGATCCCACGTTAAACTGTAAGTCCTTCATTTTATCTCACAATCACCCTACCATTTCACATTATCGTAAGTGCGTATAACCCGAACGGGTAGTAAGACGCGGTGCTAATAATAATAATACACTGGATATCATCTCTGAGGGAGCTGCATGGTTACTATTGAGAGACAGTGTTGTCATTTTTCTCTGCTCAATCTCCCCTCAAATATAGGACAAGTTTGGCAACGCTGGTTAGTCGAGGTTGCCAGTAGCACCTTCTTACCCCAGCACACCACCTTCAGACATAACAGAGAAAGGAGATTTGGCAACAGTTAACTGAGAGCAGTGGAACACTAACTTTTTATTTGGGGGGGGCGGGGGGCAAATATAATCATGTGCATTTATAGGTGATATCATTTTAGGGATTTAAAAAAGACCAGGAAAATGTAATATTTAACGGTCCCATTGTGCATTTTTCTCGTTTATTTTAGGCATGTCTAACATAAGAATAAATACACAAAAAACCAAAGAAAAAATAACTATAGCTGATGCGGCTCAACTACAAATTATGAAACACTAAAAATTTAATTAGGTTTCCAAACACCTTTGCCCTATATTCGTTACTAGCTATGAAACCACTAATTAGTTTTGCAATTTCATGTTTGTTTAAGGACCACTCATGGTATGCATTAAGCAGACACAAGTGATTCAACCGACGTTACCTCATCATAGAGCGAAGATGTTTTTTTTTATTCGTATAAGCGTTGAAAAATTTGTTTCTGCAGTGGCTGATGTAGCTGGTATCACTTTATGCAATAGCTGATGTAGCTTGTATCACTTTATGCAATAGCTGATGTAGCTTGTATCACTTTCTGCAGTGGTTGATGTAGCTGGCATCACTTTCTGCAGTGGCTGATGTAGCTGGCATCACTTTCTGCAGTGGCTGATGTAGCTGGTATCACTTTCTGCGGTAGCTGATGTAGCTGGTATCACTTTCTGCAATAGCTGATGTAGCTGGTATCACTTTCTGCAATAGCTGATGTAGCTGGTATCACTTTCTGCAATAGCTGATGTAGCTGGTATCACTTTCTGCAATAGCTGATGTAGCTGGTATCACTTTCTGCAATAGCTGATGTAGCTGGTATCACTTTCTGCAGTAGCTGATGTAGCTGGTATCACTTTCTGCAGTAGCTGATGTAGCTGGTATCACTTTCTGCAGTAGCTGATGTAGCTGGTATCACTTTCTGCAGTAGCTGATGTAGCTGGTATCACTTTCTGCAGTAGCTGATGTAGCTGGTATCACTTTCTGCAGTAGCTGATGTAGCTGGTATCACTTTCTGCAGTAGCTGATGTAGCTGGTATCACTTTCTGCAGTAGCTGATGTAGCTGGTATCACTTTCTGCAGTAGCTGATGTAGCTGGTATCACTTTCTGCAGTAGCTGATGTAGCTGGTATCACTTTCTGCAGTAGCTGATGTAGCTGGTATCACTTTCTGCAGTAGCTGATGTAGCTGGTATCACTTTCTGCAGTAGCTGATGTAGCTGGTATCACTTTCTGCAGTAGCTGATGTAGCTGGTATCACTTTCTGCAGTAGCTGATGTAGCTGGTATCACTTTCTGCAGTAGCTGATGTAGCTGGTATCACTTTCTGCGGTAGCTGATGTAGCTGGTATCACTTTCTGCGGTAGCTGATGTAGCTGGTATCACTTTCTGCGGTAGCTGATGTAGCTGGTATCACTTTCTGCGGTAGCTGATGTAGCTGGTATCACTTTCTGCGGTAGCTGATGTAGCTGGTATCACTTTCTGCAGTAACTGATGTAGCTAGTATCACTTTCTGCAATAACTGATGTAGCTGGTATCACTTTCTGCGGTAGCTGATGTAGCTGGTATCACTTTCTGCAGTAACTGATGTAGCTGGTATCACTTTCTGCAATAGCTGATGTAGCTGGTAACACTATCAAACAGGGTATGCTCCAGGCACTTTTTATTTTTATTATGTTACCTCTGTGGGAACTTTGTATCTTAACTCAACAAGATCATTATCTAAAAGTTTTACTAACATATTTTTGGAGTGGGGGGGGAGGTAAAAATGATACTTTTTATCCCTCTTAATTGGGAAAAGAGATAAAATTTACCCCCGTATCCCTCTCCTGCTTCACCAATAGAGAGCAAAGATAAATCCTTTTTTTCCCATAAGTTCCCTCAGCGATGATATTGAGTGTAGTTTCACGGATTAATACGTAAGGTATCTAACGCGCTAGTTTCGTGTTGAGTTAGAATGCCGAGGACGGGGAGATTTGAAGTTCAAATCTCGGTTAGGTGACCTAAGGGAGGTGGTAAATTGCTTTCCACTCTCCCTCTCACTCAAATGCGGGTTCACTTCCTCTAGATTCGACCTTACCAATTCCTAACCCATTAGCGTGATTAGTACTTGAGTGTACAACCCGAACGGTTAGTAAGACTTGGTGCGAAATAAATAAAAATCCGTAAGGTCACATGAAATGCAGCTGTCACCTTTGATTAGACCCATAAAATAATACTGGTAATATAACAAAATGTTGTTAATGTCGACGGAAGCGGTTGAAGTTGGTGTGGGACGGTTGCAGCAGCAGTGCAGCGTGTAGCATGTGCTAAGAGAAAAGACAGCATTAGGAGATTGTTCACCCTAGCGACCGAAAATACTTTCTGGCCAGCTCGCAAAACTGCGAGACCACGCGTCAAGTTTGTGTTTATTTGATTTATATCTAGGACATATTTAATAATTTGTAATGTGTTGCCATACGTGAGAAGAGTCGGGCAATCACAAATAAGCATTGTTACAGCATGTTCACAATAAATTGTAACCTGATCACTGTTTTGCTAAAAATGAAGTTTTTAAAAAATTACATGTCATATTTTACATTTAAAATAACGTAAACTTAAGTTTTATAACCCTAATTCATTACTTTTAACTAGAAAAGAGTTATATAATCCGAAACAATATTTTAAACATGATTAAAAGTAATTATTTTTTGTTTTGGAATGTTATCTATTATGTGTAATAAAGTGCATATGTTGCTGTTAATTCGATAAATCAGGTCAGTATACATTATCACCGGATGTTATGTAAAATAACCAGCACCCTCTGGTTTAAGTGATAACTCCCCAGTTTGTCTAAGTTCGAACCTGTCTTGAGTCTTTTTCTGGGAACCAAACCCGGGACCCATAAGCTCGTGGCCAGAACTATTGATCACTACACCATATGGCCGGTTAATTTAGTTGATAACATATTTCGATACAATATAAAAACTCTAGAACTTTTGCCCAGGAATTATACAGCATTACGGTAGCCAGTGAATGTCTTTTTTGGTCACTTACCGAAAACAAATCCACATTTCCATCATTAGAAATTGTGATTCATACGGTTTTTGTTATTTTTATTAATTAAATTTAATTAATAAACACATATGAAAACAATAATAGATTTAAACTAAATGTAATGGCTGAGTCGAGAGAACCAGAAAATACTAAATTTAGGGTCGCGATAAAAAAAACAACTTTGGGGAACACTCCCTTAGACCTATGCGGGTCACGAGTCTACTAAACCAAGAATATGGTAGACGGTCGTCCGAAGTTCCGTCTAATGGCTCGCAGCGGCTCGCCTTGAAACCCCATATTAGTCGCCAACACAAAACTCGAAGGTGATTTGTAAACACAGACGAAGCTGTTTAACTCGCCATTTATAACGTTAAGAGACAAGCATCCAGCCTTTCTGCGACTAAAAGAAGCACGGCTAGTCTAGAGGCCGCATAAAGGACCGGCTACACCGCACCGCAACAGCGCGGAAGAATCGTCGAGAGAGCATTGCTCGGTGCAGACCGTGTGTCCACCTATCACCGGAAATAAATGTTCGGGAGCTTCCGAACGGCATTTCTCTCACAGCCGTGTCACGTGTGACGCTGTAGTAATTGTTTCCAACATTACGTACAACATAAACAATATTAAATACAATAACCTATTGAACAACAAACATTCTTCTTCTTAATTATTATTATTATTACCCGTCCGGGTTATACGCACTTACGCTAATGTGTAATTGTAGGGTGATTGTGAGATTAAATGAAGGACCTACAGTTTAACGTGGAATCCGAACCACGGTGGAGGCCTGGCATTCCACATATTCACAAGTTGTGATTAATACACGCCTTGTCAGAGGTGAAGGAAGGGTTTGGCAATCAGATAAAATTCTTCTTAATTATTAGCTAACTTAAAACTTCATTCTTCGTAATTAATAACTAGCTTAATTTTATGAAAATAAGTGAAAACCTATACAAGTAAAAATAAAAATACAAACTTATTTTCTTTTTTTAGTTACAATAATCTTATGCTCGGTTTAATAAAGTGAATTAGTTAAAAATCCTATGCGATGTTATTGTAAATAAATTCACTCTAGGTGCGTTGCGGCTCGTGTAGCCGTAGCTTTACACGCACATGTGCTTCTTGTGATGTGTGTGCACGTGGAGAAATGTGACACAGTAAAAACCATGTGGGGGAGACCAACACTTCGCCACGAATATCCAAGTAGTGTGATATCTTCAAGAAGCACATGGGGGATTTGATGCGTCCAATAGCAAGCAGCTTGGGCTTCTCCACTTCCTATTTCTTTGTTTAGTTATTATGTGTGAAAGCAGGGCTATTAACGACTTATCCTAGAAGGAACACACTATAAAGCTCCTGGATGCATCAAATTTTCAAAAATTTACTGGGGAAGAACATTCCAAATAGCTACTAGGGGCATCTTTTTTCCCCACAAATTTCCAGGCGAGAAAATCTTTAAATAGCGTCCAAGGTTAACCAATTTTTAAAAATTTAACAGGAGAGGCACACTCCATATAGCTTCAGAGGTTTAAAAAAAATTGAATTGGCCTGTGGGAAGAATATCTTTTAGAAAATCAAGCGAGCACCCTTTTAAATAACTTATACGGACGTTCAAATGTCAAAGATTTGCTGGATAAGGGCACCCAGATACCCCTTGTCTTGGGGGAAAGGCCTCAACAACCCTGTTTTGGTCGGTCGGCACCCTTACACAAGGTTCTGTCACCGCCGCACCTTGGGACTAAGCGACTCCTGGTGAAAGGGAAAGCATGGCAACATTAGCAGCGTGGTAAGAACACGAGTCGGACTCCCGGTGGAAATGGTGCCCACGCGGAGGTGGTCTATATTCGTCAGGAGAACTAACCCGGTGTTATTTTGGGTGAGCCGCCTCACAAACATTTCCAGAACAGTCCGTTCCGCTCCCGGCGGATTTATTACTACTAACCTGATAAACCCAAGCACGACGGATTAGGGGGTTGAATAATTGCCTCATCACCGCTGGTGTGTTATCGGCACATTTGCCATCTGCCTCAGACGTCCGTCTCGAGTATTGGGGAATCGCATGACCTTCAAAATAATAAATTGAAGAGCTTGTGGAGGTATAACGATCCAGAGATATTAATAAGTACTTCTTACCCACTTCTGGTGTAGGGCGTCACTCTCAGTAAACTAGTCTTCCGATGACGAGGATATCGAGGTTCAATCCCGGTCGGGCGTACTGAGGGTGGTTTTCCGTAGATGGTTTTCCACTTCCCTCAGCGATTTAAAAAAAAATAGTACCTTCCTCATCTGAATAATTAGTACGTACGCGTATAACCTGAAAGTTGTTTTGAACATATACGTATGTCAATAATCGCAATTCACATGTGTGGTACATCAGACCTCCCCTCCCTTTACACCAGGACGGTGAAAGACTTAAGACCAATAAACAAACAGAATAACCGCCGGTGAGATCTCCCATATGAGCGCTAATGTTTAGTGTCCGCCATGACAGGTAGTTAGTTACGAACCAGTGTGGGATTCTAGCCTCACTTCTCAAGGTTCTGTTACCAATAAACACGTTTGGTTTCTGTCAACCGTCGTCTTCAACGATACAAACAACAAGGTAGGGCAGTTTTAAAAGTTTTTTTTAGCACCGCGTCTTACTACAAGTTCGGATTATAATCTTAAGTACTAATTAACACTAATGTACTAGGAATTGGGAAGGTTACATTTAGAGGAAGTGAACCCGCATTTGCATGGAGGGAGTGTGGAAAAACATTTAGGGAGGGAAAAAAACATTTCACCCGACCGAGATTCTAACCTCGATCTCCCCGTCCTCAGCAGTCGAGCTCAACACGAAACTAGCGCGTTAGCTAACTACGCTACCGAGGCAGGTTTTAAAAAGTTGCTATAGTGGAAATTTGGTAGGGACGGCCTTTTAGAAAATACGAACTTTTTTTTGTGTAGCCAACAACGCTTCTAGTGGTCACAGTTCCTGGTTACAGATCCAAAGGTGCCGGGCTCGATCACCAGCGATGTATTGTTTTTTCAATATGAGGCGGTCTACATTTCTATGATTATAGATTTATAGATTAAGAAATGTAAATAATGTGAGGTTTTTATATATTTTTGTGCCTGTATTCAAATTACTCGTGTAACCCTAGACCAATTTAACACTTGACATATAACCCGTTTCTGTGGCCACATGGTCTGACTCTCGCATTAGACTTGACTGCCGATGACGGGGAGATCAAGGTTCGAATCTCGGTTGAGTGTATTGAGGGCGGTTTTTTCAAAGTAGTTTCCCACACTTCCTCCACGCAAATTAGGGTATACTTCTTCTAAATATAACCTTCCTAATCCCTAAAACCATTGGCGTAATTCGTACACTAAGTGTATAGACCGAACGGGTAGTAAGACGCCGTCAGCTACTCGCCTTGAGTGCCTTCATCTCATTCCTCTATTAGAATCAATCCTCATCTCGCAAAGACACCAGTCAAGGAATTATTAATCCCGCACAGGCTTTAGTAAAAGGATTATTATCAACACCGCGTCTTACTATCCGTTCGGGTTATACGCACTTTACGCTAATGTGTAATGGTAGGGTGATTGTGAGATTAAATGGAGGACCTACAGTTTAACGTGAGATCCGAACCACGGTGGAGGCCCGGCATTCCTAACATTCACAAGTTGTGATTAATACACGTCTTGCCAGAGGTGAAGGAAGGGTTTGGCAATCAGATAAATCTGTGCCAGGACCAAGGATTGAACCCCGGACCCCTCAGCACAAAGGTCTGACACCTTAACCCTAGACCACCAGGTCACCCAGCAAAAGACAGAATAGCTTCACCAACCACGTTTGATTTTAACTATAAAGTTAACATTTAATTATTTTTTTAAGATTACTGTGATTTATTAAACTTACAATTCATAGATCTAGATCAAAACCTGTCCGAAACCTTACACATCATTTTCATGGTTTTGTTCCAAAGCTCGAAAATTTCAATAATAATGTGTAAAACTTTTTTTAATGTAACTACGCATTTTTTTTAGTAAGGTCCTTAACACTATTCTTTAGAAATGCCGTCTGTAAATTAAATTTCACAAAGCACAGGATTATTTCCACGAAAAGTAAAATGCTACAAATAACTCACGCGTGGTAAGAGCAGTCTTAAAGACTTAGCATTTTTTTTATATAACCAGAGTAATATTACCGGTATTTAGATATGTACACCAAATGAATTTATTTTAAACTTACATGGTTACATATCCGTGTAGTTTTAATTATCATTATATTAATTTATTGTAGCACTGTTGTGCTCTATTTTATCTTGGTCATGTCTGTACTATGTTGACACAACAGGTGGTATGATGTCATAAGATTGTCCGGCCTTGTTCGACAGGTCACTTTTCTCCGTGTTATACGAGACTGGAAGTATATTTTACTATCGTGTGTATGAAGCATGGATATTGCAATAATTTAGAAAAAATATAGAGAGATTTGAAGGCAAAAATGTGTTCTATTTATGGGTCCTCAATTCCGAAGAAGTTTACCATGAAAGTTAGCAGTCTTTCCTTGACGAATTAAACTATGGCCTGATCTTATAAGATACTCCATAATGGTACGTGTATGCAATTACGAATGTGACAAGATTTATCTATTTTTTGTTCTCAAATGTTGTATTTAACAATATGTATATTCTGAAGTATATGAAAGAAGAAGACTTGAAAAATCAGAGTATAGTTTACTTTGCATAAAGTAAAAAAAAAGTTTTTTTAATAAAACGTTTTTCAGGTGTCAGGTTTTTGAGTGTGTTCTGAAATGCAATGACAACTTTTTATCTTCATTTAGAAAGTTTGTCGTCTAGTGCCGCTATGTTCATGACAGATATTCGACAACTTTTCATATCACCACAGATAAAGAAAATTAAACTATTTGTGTTTCTACTGGAGCATTATTTGATTTAGTTTGACAAAAAAAAAGTTTTGCTGTAAAAAATTGCAAAAAACACTGGCCTTTTCACGCGTACATCCCATCCCACTTTAACACCTTTGTTTGGAATGCATGCATGCATTCATTCATTCATTCATCCATCCAATAAATCATTCATTCATCCATCCAATAAATCATTCATTCATCCATCCAATAAATCATTCATTCATCCATCCAATAAATCATTCATCCATCCATCCAATAAATCATTCATCCATCCATCCATTAAATCATTCATTCATCCATTCATTAAATCATTCATTCATTAAATCATTCATTCATTAAATCATTCATTCATTCATCCATTCATTAAATCATTCATCCATTTACCCATTAAATCATCCATTCATCCATTTAATTATCCATTCATTCAATCATTCATTAATTCATTCAATAAATCATCCATCCATTCATAGAGGTTAGCAACAAGGTATTTTCTCGTCAGTCACAAGTGCCTAAAAATAAAAATAGCAAAAAAATATATTTTTTTGCCCGATGTCCTATTATTCGTTAGGTTTGTACACTTATGTAATAAGTACGCTACTGGTCTTAGATTAAAAAGGTTATATTCAAAGAAAATGTACTCGCATTTGGGTGAAGGAATAGTGGAAAATCATTTTGAAAACCACCCTCAGTACACCCAACCGAGATTAGAACCTCGATATCCCCGTCATCGGCAGTCTAGTCTAGCACGAGAGTAGCGCGTTAGACCGTGCGGCCACCGTAACCAGGGGGTGGTTAATTCTTACTTTTTGAAACGAGCAAGATGCTAGTAGTAGCCTGGGCGATATTCCCCGTCTATAGACGATATTTTGTGTCGCTTGACCTACTTTCCACAACCTGGCGACGGGGTGCTTCCCTCACCCTACATCCTCATTTCCAGACAGAAAAATAATAATTTAGTGCTGGGTACATAGCCCGAACCCTGCCCAATGGTTCAGGGACCCTACTCCGAATACACCCGACAGCTTTTACTTGGGGTTCATAATTTGGGGGATATGACCCAAGCTAGTGAGCCTGTCCGGTGGGGCAAATATTTGGGGGATATGGCCCAAGCTAGTCAGCCTGTCCGGCGGGGCAAATATTTGGGGGATATGGCCCAAGCTAGTCAGCCTGTCCGGTGGGGCAAATATTTGGGGGATATGGCCCAAGCTAGTCAGCCTGTCCGGTGGGGCAAATATTTGGGGGATATAGCCCAAGCTAGTCAGCCTGTCCGGTGTGGCACATATTTGTATCCTCTTTGCTTGTAAAATACACATTCCTGATGAGACTGCAACTAGGCTTGAGAGGGTTGCGTTGGAAGGGGGTAGTTATTACTTCTGAAGCACATAATATTTTGTAAATCAATGTTATATTTAGTAGAATACAAGAGTTTAGTTGTTTAAAGGTTCATTCTACATTTTACACTTGTAAAGTGCGTGTTTGATTTGCTCATGTGCATTTATTAAGAGTCTTTTTCATACGTTTAGGTAATTTTTTTAAATGTATTATTTTCTGAATTTTAAGGTTATTTTATAGGTAATTTTAAAAAAAAACATTTTTAGGTCTTCAATATCCGGGCCCTGCTACTCACTAATGAGTGAACAAACCAACACAGCGATAGAAGATAGCACAGCCCTTAGGGGGGTGTCATCACGCCATAATTACCGTTCCGAGATCACAGACACAACGTAGGGGTGAGAGGGGGGGGGAAAGGGGGTTCACAAGGCGGGTCTTTCCACCAATCAGCAAAGAGCAACGAAGAAATACGATCTAACCTCAAATGCACCCGCATTCACCCTGCAAACAAGACGTTAATCCACATGACACAACCCATCAGCAACACTGGACTTATGACCTACCGTATGAAAACATGGCGTAGCTAACCTAGAGACGGAAAATTTTCTAAAACTGGAAATTTTCAATTATTGTTTCTGTAAAGTTGTTTCAACTGAACTAATGTAATATATATATATATATATATATATATCCCAAACGTCAACGTTTATTCTTAAGATTAATTTCTCCTAAGGGCGTTAACACCAGAAACAACATCAAACGAGCTTCGGTGGTCACGCGGTCAAACGCGCTACTCTCGCAATAGACTAGACTGCCGATAACAGGGAGATCGGAGTTCGATTTCGGTCGAGTGCACCGAGTGAGGTTTTTCATAAATGGTTTCCCCTACTAGTCCACGCAAATACGGGTACAA
The DNA here is from genome assembly GCA_902151425.1 of Timema shepardi. Classification (NCBI taxonomy): domain Eukaryota; kingdom Metazoa; phylum Arthropoda; class Insecta; order Phasmatodea; family Timematidae; genus Timema; species Timema shepardi. Next base: position 29,001 of record CABFVX010004273.1, on the reverse strand, counting down.
TCTCTAAATTCAACCGTCCTCCTCTGACACATTAACGTAATTAGTACACAGGCGTATAACCCTAACGGGTAGTAAACACGATGCTAAAAAAAGTAGTAAATAAACAAATGAATGCGAGCCTTTGTTGACCCGGTATGTTCATAATTTTTTATCATCAATAAGTTAATTAAAATAAATTTAAGGTTGTCCTGATATTTGTACCCCCCCCCTCCTCCCTCCATCCTCCATGCTTCCTAAATACCCCTCTCACACCCCTGTGCCCCCTACCCACTCGTCTCTCAACACTATATTTTGAAGTATAATAAGCTCTAGGTGCCACCGTTACAATTTAACCGCAAGCCACCACTGCAGAAAATGTTCCTATTCAAAATTTCCCGGAAAATATCCTCTCTAAGCTAACCACGTTGAGATATGTTCCGGCAAAGGAGTCAGTCTCATCTTGTCTGGTCGGGTCAGTCAATTATTAGCACATGTGAACTGAGAATACGATAAAACACCCACGTATTTAAACAAAAGGCGTGAGTCTCTTCTTGTCTGAATGGGTCAGTTGAGCCGTTGAAGTGGATTCTCTTATATCGCATCACACCAAAAGGGGCTGGTATAGATATATATATATACGAAGAGGGGTAGTAACTGGAGGTGTTGAAGGAAGGGTGGCTACCCTCACTGGGATAAACTTACGTCACGCCCTAGTCATCGTGGTCCAGACAGACGGACGGACACACACACTCTCGGCAGTTTGTGTAAACACTCTATAACGACTCCATGACATGAAGAGAGTTAGTTTCTTAACGTTTTGAGCAGAGCGTGTATTTTTATGGCTTTACGTCATTCGGCACAAGTCTAAATAAACAGGGGGACTGCAGAGATGCCACCGTCCAATTTTCATAGGAAGGGCTTTTATCTGACAGAAAAAAGTTACTAGATCTTCTTTCAAGTGCACTCTTAACCAAAACAACTGCAGGACATGTGGTTTGGAGAATCAATATATAAATATAAGGCTCTTCCCACGTAAGGCTGGGTTTATATCCATGCATAACGCATCATTAATAGCGAGTAACACATAGTGGGCAAAAGTTAACACAATTTCTTATGTTCTTTTATTCTTACAACTCTTATAACGTTTCTAATGTTCACACAACCATCTACCGCGTCCTTTGACCGCGTCCTACACGGCCTATCCTTTACTTTTGATCCACACACTCTACCTTCATATTTTTGATTCGTGACTCGATCCACACTCAACCTCTCAACATCCCCAAACCAAAGTAAGACGCTTCTTTCAAATTGACCTGTTGGATTCCCTTTCAAACCACACTCCTTCAGCACCCATTCATTACTGACTCTGTCCACTCCTCAGCACCCATTCATTACTGACTCTGTCCTACTCCTTCAGCACCCATTCATTACTGACTCTGTCCACTCCTTCAGCACCCATTCATTACTGACTGTCCATACGAGTTTTTCCACATACATTTCTTTAGGTATCTCATTCCAACCACATTCACCTTGCTCTTGTGTTTCTCCTGACAGACCCACGCTTCATATCCATACAACAATGTCGAGGTAGACACACTGTTATGCACTACTATATTTACCTGTTTCTATTAGAGGTGTGCGAAACCCACTTTTTCAACTCGAAGCGGACTCGAATCGAATATCTGAAATATTCTCGAAGCAGAATCAAAGTTCGATTATTTTCTTTTAGTTATTTTATAATAGAAAAAATATGTTGAGGTTATTTATAGAACTGTATGTACTAAAATTACTTGGGAAATGTTTGATTGCACACTCGGTTGTGATATTCCGTGTTACCCTGCCAAATCGAGTTGTTATCACAGAACGTAATTACATTTCTTCAGGTTTTTCCATATGAGTATTAATGTGTAATGTATAAAACAGCTCAGAACATAAATGGGGTATTTTAGCTGTCAATATTTTTAATGGCGAAGCTTCGAAGCCAGAATTTGTTTCGAAGCGAAGTCGAAGCTGATGTCTGTTCCGAAGCCAAGTCGAAGTTGCGAGGCTTCGCACACCCCTACTTTCGATACATAGTGAATAGTGTACGCTGGGTCCGGGGTTCAATCCTCGGTTCCGGCACAGAGTTATCTGATTACCAAACCCTTCCTTCACCTAACAAGACGTGTATTAATCACAACTTGTGAATGTGTGGAATGCCAGGCCTCCACCGTGGTTCGGATCCCACGTTAAACTGCAGGTCCTCCATTTTCATCTCACAATAGCGTAAGTGTGTATAACCCGGACGGGTAATAATAATAAAGTCGTGTACAACGCATAAAGTTGATTTAACTTTAACTTCTTATTCGTTATGCATGGAGCGTCACACACAGCCATTGTCCTTGAGACGTATCATTCAATGAGAACGCTAGGAGAGGATCTGGCCAATTAAACGCCAGTACACATAGCAGACGGAATGTATCTTCCGTTCATGGTTGAAATTCCTCGAGGTAGCCACGCTTTTTTATTATTCACAAATTTTATTTTGTTTTTTCGTCGATGAATACGATTGTCAGTTTGATTGAAAATATAGGAGAAATATTATATATTTTTACATTCTGTTATTGAGAAGTAGGTCTACTATAATATTCACGATACTAATAAAATCGGAACCAAATTAAGATCGAATTTGATTTAATAATACGTACACAACTCAAATTTCGTTTTCAAGTTTGAAAATATACAGTTTAGTTTAGTAAGTCATTATTTAGTAGTGAAAGGGCCTTTCAATTGTTTCACATACCTTATAGTTATAGCAGTGGTTCTCAAACTATTTATCACACGGAACCCAATATAAGCTACCAAACCTACTGAGGAACCCCTATGCAACCCCTCTACAACTATACAATCTTTTTTAATAAAAAATAAAAGTATATATTTGAGTAGTAATCTTTTGCTTTAAATTGTCCAAAACAAAATTAATTTAGTTCTTACATTTGTGTTACATACTTTGCATGGGAAAATAGTATATAGCTTCGAAATGTACTGTTCTTTATCCACTTGTCAATGCTTTATTTTTTAGAATCTAATAATGTTAGTGCTAAGAAGTTATTTTATTTTCATAGTTAAACTGGATATGCTGCTAATAAAAAGGATGTTTACGAATCGCCATTACGCATAATTGTCTCACCGATCCCCTGGAACCCGTTGGCGGAACGCTGTTTGAGAACCAATGCCTTATGACGGAACCCTATTTGAGAACCACTGCCTTATATTATCATTATTATTATTATTAGCACTACGTCTTACTAACCGTTCGGGTTATACGCACTTACGCTAATTTGTAATAGTAGGGTGGTTGTGAGATGAAATGGAGGACCTACAGTTTAACGTGGAATCCAAACCACGGTGGAGGCCTGGCATTCCACACATTCACAATTTATGATTAATACACGTCTATTCAGATAAATCTGTGCCGGGACCGAAGAATGAACCCCAGACTCCAGCACAGAAGTCTGACACCTTACCTCTAGACCACCAGGTCACCCACTGCCTTTTAGGGTTCTTTTTCATTCCACAACCGACATGGTACCGACAGCTTTAATTACCCTCCGAAGAAAGTTTTGCTACGGATTCTTATTACTAAAAAACCCCATCAACCTCGGCTAGGTTTGAACCCACGAACATCGGGACCTGAAACGAGCGCTTTACCCCTAAGACCACCGAGGTAAATCACTCTGATTCTTTTGTCTGGTTTTCCGGTGATCGTAAGGTCAAGGTTTGAATCCTGAACAGTTATATTGAAAAGGTGTTTAATGTGTTCACACTACCCCTTAGCGGAAATGCGGATGTATTTCCTATGGACCCTACCTTCATCATCCCTAAACATTAGTGTGCATGATAAGCACACTACGACACCCCTTATTGGTGTTACACTCCCAAACCAAACACTAGAAGATATATTCTTGATAAGTTATACACTTATTTTGAAAGACATCTCAAATTCAATTGGTGCAGTCACTGATTTTTTTTAAAGCGCTAAACGCTCGGGTTATATGCTTAAGTACTAATTACTCTAATATTTTAATGGAAAAAAGGTTAGATTTCTAAGTGTACCCGCATTTGCGTGAACAACGAATTAATAACCATTTTGGAAAACAAAAACTATCCTCAGTACACCTGACCGAGACTCGAACCTCGATCTCTCGGTCTAGTCTACTGCGAGAGTAGCGCCTTGGATCATGCGGCCACCAATACGTGTTTCAAAAAATCATTCATTATTCAGTAAACTACCCTTAATCACGATTTCACCTCGAAGTAATATACAAAGTTTGATCAAAATCTAATATAAACCGTTTTAGCTGTAGTCCCAGGTGCAGACAGACAGACAGACAGACAGAGACACATGGGATCAAAAATAATAATAATATTCAGTTTAAGAGATTCGAGGTCACATAAAACGTCAATATTAAATAATAACTTCAAGTTATAAAATGTTCACGACCAAAAAAGAATACTTTCTCTATATGATAAAAGTATAAATATGAATATAAAAAATAGAGCATCTTATTTGGACTTTGTTTACTGGCCGGCGGGAGTCCTTGAACCAAACCTTGCCGGTGACCGGCTGTGTGAATATTGATTATGCCGCTGACGGAAGGGGAAATCTCGGGGCAGTAAAAGGCACGTTTTTCATCCCGCCGAGCAAAGATACAACCTTCCAGGAGATTAGCAGAGATGAAGAGGGAGGAACAGTGTTTGGTAACTAGGGGATGAATGATGAGTCACCACTCCCTCCTCTTTTCATGAAGAGACTACAAACATCACCTACAGTAGCCCCATGGCCTCTTTGGTGCTGACTGACAGCCAACATTCAGGTATATACAGTAGCCCCGTGGCTTCTTTGGTGCTGACTGACAGCCAACATTTAGGTATATACAGTAGCCCCGTGGCTTCTTTGGTGCTGACTGAAAGCTCACAGCCGACTTCTGACAGTCAACATTTAGGTACATACCTAAATTTTGACCGTCAGAAGTGACAGCTGCTAAACACATGTTTTTTGCAGATCATATGGTTCGGCGTAGGGATACATAATTTGGTCTGGAACTTTTCAAAGCCATCGGCTGTCATCTGTCAGTCAGCACCAAAGAAGCCATGGGGCTACTGTACCCTACCCTTGAAGCAAAGCTCTACTGATATTTTTCTGTTACAGATGAATCAAATCGGTTGACTTTGACATCTTAAGGTATTTATTTTTATTTATTTCAGGTATTTAACGTGCACTTTTTTTATACTGATTATACCAGTACACGAGAATTTCTATGGGCAAGAACGAAAGAGCCTGCCGATTTTGCCTGTAAATGTATTTCCACATACCTTCCAAGATTCTTTTACATCCCACAATCGACATGGGACCGGCATCTTTACTGCCCCTCCGAAGGAAGTTGTGCTACGGATTTATATCGATCAAGAAAAGTAGTCGAGCCCAGTTGGGTTCGAACTCACGAACATCGGAGTCCTGAGGCGAGCACTTTTACTCCAAGACCACTGAAGTCAACCATTCGATATGGAAATCAATAGTTTTGAATCATCGGACAGAGTACAAAATCACGTTTTTCAAAATAGTAATAAATTCATTTATATAAACTTAGAAGATTATATAAGTATAATGTACTGTTGGATTTAGGTGGGAAAAAAAGTTTAAACTTTTTTTCAAGTTAACATTGATAAAACATTTACAATATCGTAAGGATTATTTATAAGTATTGTTACTATCTACCAAAAGTGGCAACGATAGATAACATGACTTTATGTATGAAAACATAAATATATATATAGTAACTTTTCTGTCTTCCTATGAAAAGTGAACTAATATATATATATATATA
>CABFVX010004273.1:1871-21373 GCA_902151425.1 Timema shepardi | reverse complement strand
GGAGGCCTGGCATTCCCCACATTCACAAAATGTCTTGTCAGAGGTGAAGGAAGGGTTTGGTAATCAGATAAATCTGTGCCGGGACCGAGGACTGAACCACGGACCCCAGCATAGAAGTCTGACACCTTAACCCTAGACCAACAGGTCACCTCCGAGACTTGTAACCAGCTGGCCTGGGCTAGCTCATAATCACAAACTATTTAAATAATGAATTTTTCAAGCATATTAATGCTTGGGACAGGATTTTAATGAAGTCTGAATCAAAATCTTGATTAGCTAGCCATTCGCATTATACCCTTAAGATGTGCTAATTTCACCAATGTGTTAGTAATTAAGGCTCAATTTAGAAGAAGTGTGTCGAGGAAGGGTGGAAAACCATTTAGCAAAATCCACCCTAAGCGCATCCAGCCAGGATCGAGCCTCAATCTCCCAGTCTTCGGCAATCTAGTATATTGCGAGAGTAGCATCTTAGACCATGCGGCCACCAAAACGGGTAAATCTGTAACTAAAACAAACCTGCTTTCAAGCCAGATTAAGAGTAGAGCTTTCATCTCACGAAGACGGGTAGACCAGAATAGGAATTTTTATATATATATATATGCTCAACAAATGAAGCAATTGGGGCAAAAAACATGATAGCCCTCATTCATTTAGATGGGATATGTTCACTATCTAAACTTCTATGAGATCTGGAAATCCAGCTGGGCTAGGAATAGGTCAAATAAATAAAATATATGTAAGATTAGTTATACTGAAGATTTTGATAAACTAGGTATTTTAAAACATCTCGGCAAGAACGTTTACAATTCCCTATTGAGGAAATATTAAAAAAAAAAACACCTTGCCTTGCAGTGTTATTAATTACAAAAGACACAAACACAAAACGTCAACCATCCACAAACAAAGACTATTTAATTGTTATTTAAAACATATTTGTTCGACTAACCTATATTTCACAAGGATCGCAGGAGGAAAAGTCCACAGCAACTACACACATATTGCTTTTTTCCCATAGCAAACACAAATATTGCAAATGGGATATTATTTTTATTTCCTGTGCCCAACACATATTGTATATCTTTTAATGAACTAACATAATTCAAACTTTCACCTCAAGATTTATTTAACCTCTAATATGAATTCAATCAACTTAACAATGGATTGAAACGAATGTTAAGGAATTTCCCAATTTAAAAAAACCCTATTAGTCTACACTTAAATATATAGTATAATCAATCATTTTTTGATTGTGTGCTTAGGGCCTGGAATAATAAAAAAATAATCAACCGAGCTTAACCTAACCTTCCAAATCTATGAAAATTAAATTACAAACAATTTTGAATGGATTAATACATATAGGGCCAGTTTCATAGTCAAATTTAGTACACCTCAAGTGCGGTGCTACACTAAGTTCATGACGACCCCTACCTAAACCAGAATGGAATGGGCCAGTTTCCTATGCGAAAACGGCCCATTCCATTCTGGTTTAGGAAGGTGTTGTCTTGTATTTAGTGTAGTGCCGCACTCTAGGCGTACTAAATTTGACTATGAAACTGGCCCTTAGAGAATAGTTATTGCCATGCAAAGTTGTCATGTGCGTATTCTGATAGAAACATTTTAATTAGGCCTTATTTATTTATTTATTTATTCAACCAACCAATCAAAATATTTTAATAGCTCACTTTTTTTGTGTCCTGTGGAATTAATAAAACTCCATAGTAAGGTGTTTTTTTTGTACAAATATATTTTCTCAAAAGTAATTGTAGGCGTTCTCTACCCAACACAAGTTGTAGTTCAAGAGGTTCGTTACCAGAAATAAAGTGTTACTGCTAACACATTTTTAAATAAAATTAGGGTTATTATGTATTCTCTCTGAAATCACACCCACAGCCAATGTTTTTACTCTAACTGAACTGATATTCAGGTACTCGTTATTAAATTACACTGTCCATCTCATATTACTTACAATTAATTAAATTTAGGCTCTATGTATAAGAACAAATTTTGCAAGTGACTTCAAAACCTTTGTTGTGTAATTATGCTAATTAGCTATCTGCCAATAAAAAATTCCTATCAAAACACTCGCAAGTGATTTTTTTTTCAAACTAAGACACCAAAAATAGCTTGTTGTCTTGACAAATATCATTATAATTTATTAGATTAATTTTAGTTGTAGGGGCCTTATTCAACTATTATCTTTTAAAACATTAACAATGAGACAGTATGTTTTTGGTACATTTGTTTAATTGAAAAATTAGGAAATTGTATGCACCGAGGGTTGGATTCTAGCACTTATACAAGCAAATTTATGATCATAGCAAAACAATTAATGTTAAAAAAATTAAATAGTCTAGTTTAAAAAATTCTTAGAAAAAACACCTAATTAATTCACAGAGAAAGACAGTCTTATTCTATTAGGCTGTCTTGATCCTTTAATTACTACTAATAAAAGTATTCTAAAAACAATAGTTTTATTTATTCACACATGAAAGGTTTGGTTAAGCTTCGTTGGGATTAATAAAAAAAAAACATTTCTAATAATTTGACAAAGGGAAAAAAATAAAGAATTCTCCATTCGGAGTGCACCATTCCTTGGAATTATTTTGAGTGAAATGATTGGTCATTAATTTAAATTATGAACCTGTCAACAGATTTTCCTAAAAAGGCTCCTTTAATACGGAAGATGATAAAACCAGGCCAGAAACTTAAAGAAAATGATCTTAAAATTCCCAATAGAGTAAATCAAATACAAAATTGGGCATTTATAATCAAGTACCGGTAATCCTAATTTGTTTCTTCTACAGTTTTCAACAAAATATTCATATTTTATAGGTAAACAATAGTTTTCCATCATTAATAAACTTGGAAAAATACACAAAAATTAATATTATGACTACCAAACATATTGTGGAAAAAATAATTTAGGCCTAACTCATATTTAGATTTACAGTACAATAGGTCTGCTGGTAACTATTAGATGTAGTCCTAATCCAACAAAATCGGGTGAATGTAGCGGCTAGAGAACGTTAACGGTTCTTTTAGAGATATTTTATCGCAAAAAAAAGCTTGTGTTATTAATTCTATTATAGACACTAAATTAATGTCAACCATAAAAATATTTTGCTTGGTTAGTTAAACAATTGACTAAAATGTCTATCAGAACAGGCTACATTTGACAACTTTGCAAGGAAAATAACTAATCACTAAATGTATTAAGCAATCTAAAATTGTGATTTAGGCCCTGATTTAAATTTCATAAACTTAGAAGGTTAAGTTAAGATTGTTTGATTGACTATCATAAACACATTGCGTTTGCTATGGAAAAAAGCAAGATGTTCAAGGCGGGGTTGCTGTGGACTTGTGTGTCTCGTGATAGATACTCTGTGAAATAGGTGAGTGGGGCTAATATTTTATAAATCATTAATTAAATAGTATTAGTACATAGGAGTATGACTTTGCTGTCTTATGTAGGCCTAATTAATAATAGAGTAAAGCAAGGTATTTTTTGCAAAAAAAAAATATTTTCTTTGAAAGAACTGTAAATGTTCTTGACCCAATGTGTACTAAATCTCTAACTCATATGTTATGTTAATAGCCCCCAAAATATAAAACCTATTGAGTAGGGGAGATAACTTGAATAACCCAAACTTATATTTTAGATAAATCTACATGGAGAAATACAGACTACTTTGAAAAGTTAAAAAAAACTTAGATGTGGGGTTACATTGAAATATTTCTAAGAATATTTAACTGGTTTATACAATACATTTATATCAATGTGTAAAAACTAGAATTAGCCTTTGATTATCTATCAGCAAACCGTGCGTAGTCAAATGATCACTAACAGTGTAAATCAAAAATCCGAGGACTCCATAACACACTAGAGTCTTAAAGAAGATTTTTTATAATTACGTAATTTTTTTAATGTAGTTATATTCATATTTTCAATCAAACCATTTTAAAGGGCGTTGCATGAATCACAAAATGTATATGTGTTAATCTATTCTTAATAAACAAAGTGTGGCATTTTAATTATTATAGTGGCAATGTGACAGTCCAAAAAAGGAGTGCAAATCCATTATATAATTGTTAATAATAATTCAAAACAAACTTACCTATACCACTTTGTAGATGAATGTAAGTTTGGTATAATTCTTCCCGAACAATTAAATATCACTGTAAACCTTTAACAAGAATCACTCACTTTCCACTGGCGAAAAATCGTGTGGTTTGATATGAAAGAGAATGAAACTAATCCTAGTGGCGGTTTTTACAACTAAGCTTATGGTAAATTTAAGAAAACACTTTTACATAAAATGAGTCAAAGCAATAATATAGAAATATATAAAATGTAACTATATAAAAGCAAGTTTTAGGAAAACGAACCATTTATTTATAGCTAAAGTAATTTTAAAATACAGTTTGTAGAATAAGAGTATTATATTAACGATTCATTGAATTGACAGTTTGTTTCTCTTAATAAACCGATAGATAGTAAATTATTTTGTGTACTTTTAAGATCAGTGATAAAATAATATTATAATTAACTTAAATATTATATTCAAATCTGCGTTGGTCATAGAACCCATTAAAGTATCATAAGTTAGTTCACAATCCCAAAAATCAAGTGTAAAGGCACGTATACAGAGATGCATAAATATATTATGTTAGTCTTTTAATGTTTTAGATTGATTCACAGCCCAAAAAAAATAAAAATTAAGATAATTGTTTGGTAATGTGGAGATATGCACCCGCTGCACATTTGTATGATATTTCAAATTCTATTTATGTTGAGTTTCTTTCATTTCTACACTAATTTTTATGTATATAGCTTGTAAATTTTAATTTGCTAAAATAATTGTTCCCTTTACTTTAAATGTAAACGTTGACTCAACATGCCATAAAGTTTTTTTTTAGTTTTTACCTACTTTACTTTTATTCAAATATGAATCGGTAGTCACCAATATTATTTAAATTGTAAAGTCAAAGGGGATAACTAAAGTATTTCCTTATGTTGACCAAATAATCCTTTCAATCAACACAAGATATTTAATAAGACCCGTTTTACACTCTTGAAACCAGATAGCCTCACCATGACCCTGTTGGAAACGGATGCAAAAAACCCGAGTGGCGTAGTTAGCTAATGCGCTATATTCGTGTTAGCTATATTGCCGAGGAGGGGGAGATCGAGGCTCGAATCTCAGTTGGCTGAGCTGGGTGAGCCTTTTCCTAAATAGTTTTGCACTCGGCCTCCCCGCAAGGGTGGGTTCACTTCCTCTTAATTCAACCTTCTCAATCCCTAACCAATTACTGTACCTAATTAGTACTTAAGAGTTAACACGAACGGTTAGTAAGACGTGGTGTTTAATAACTAAAAGTAATAGAAAAGAGAAGATCGTATAACTTTTCATCTACTGGGAGAATATATGACTACCAAGGGCAAAATTAAATAAACAGCTATCTAATCCTGTCCATATTACATAGCGAATAATTCATAACCCATGGTGCGCAAGAAATTGTGATATGTTCATTTCAATTATAGCGTTTATAATCGTTACATAATGAATAATGAAAAGTAAACAATGCTTAATATTTTTTAAACTTTAACTTCTTATTTGCTATGTATGAAATGTTGTTAGATAATCAATGAACTTGAGACGTATCTGCCAATGAGAATAAGAGAAGAGGTTATATAGTCGAATAAAAGCCAATACACACACACACCATACGAAAATCATTTTATATGTTCATATCTGAATTCCTTCGTGGTAGTCATATTTGTTTGTTTTAGTGTCAATGACTATGGTTGTATATAATATGATAGAAAATAAAGAGATAATATTTCATTTTTTTATTCCATAACTGGTATATTTACCATAATATTCATGGCAGTAATAAAATCAGAACTAAATAAAAATCAAACTTGATTTAATAGTACAGACAAAATTTAAATTCGGTTGATTTCAAGTTTTAAAGATACCATTTAACTAACGTAATTTTTCGAGTGAACCCTTTATTAAAGTATTTTTAGAGTCCTTATCTAGTAGTGAAATTAGAACCGGTTCTACTGATGGTGTAACACGTACATATGCATGGGACAGCTGATTTTTTGGTGGTTGAAAAGGGGGGGGGACAAAAATGTATAAGGTCAAAAATAATTTATTTCTTCTATTCCAGAACCTTTCTCCAAATCCCCTAAGAGTTTATGATAGCAAATCACAGTAAGTTTATTTTACTGTTATAGTGATAAGTGTTTTTATTACTTGAGATAAAGAGAGATGAATCTATTTTGAATCCCAAAACGAAATACGAACTAGTATGTTCTCTAGTTATTGATGTCATAATCAGTTCTATTTAAGAATTATTAAAGCAATCGTAATATCACAGGACACATTTTTATTTTTCATATAATATCTCTAAATAAAATCTGATGTTACAATTGAGCTTTCAAACAAATGTAAAAATCTAAAAAGCATTTTAACACATTTAAAAAACGGATACATTGACGCCATTAAACTGTGTCATGAATTGAGACCACTTGCTAGCAATACCTACCGAGCTGCTGCCACCATTAATGATTATAGTGCCAACATGTGCGCTTAGAGGGTGTCATGTGGTCAACACAACACACACACACACTCTAGCCGTTAATTTCAGTTTTATAGACTTGAGCTGCTATTGATTTATTCAAATGGTTCCTCACTTGTCCTTACGACGCTGAGTTTGACCATGTTCCAGACCCACTGCTACACAGCTAAATTTTGAAAGCACCTGGGATCAAACTCGGGACCTCTGGAACTGTAGCCAAGAACTCTGACCACTAGATCACAAATTAATGATTAATTATTCTAAATTCTATTAAAAATAATGCATAGCACATAATGCACATAGCTTGGAACCACATTATTCCCAATGATAGTTTTTTAAACCTGAACATAATGAATGATATACAATTCATAAAGCTGATTTAACATCCAGAAGTTTAATTTAAGTTGTAGTCTATCTTATTATATAATTTATTTACAGCGCTTTTAGTGGCAAAATAGAACTAAGCTCACACATTTTATCTTTCATGGTTGGCCTTCCTGAGTTGAAATTTTCATTTTTTTTGTGTGATGGTGGTGGTGTGACCGCTCCCTCCATGTTAAGCGTAGAATCGTATGGGGAGTGACGGTAGCAATGTCTCTTGATACGCGAACTAATTCAGCTCTGTTCAAAAGAGCTGAGCAATTGAAACGATGGGAAGAATCTGAAACAAACCGCGAAACTACATCGCCTAAAGACACCTCTCGGAAAATACAATTTTCGGCAGGATGTGTGTTTTTAGCAGCATGTGCATCAGGCGACAAGGAGGAGGTCCAACGTTTAATTCAGAGAGGAGCTGACATAAACACTGCAGACGCTGATGAGATGACAGCCCTCCATCAGGTAGAATTAAAACTTAGCATCATAAAAGATCAAATTCTTATTCAAATGTTTGTAGTATCAAATCAAATTTAGCTTAAGTAATATAATACGCTAAACGACAAAGTGGGACGAATTATTCTGACCACAAAATGGCCGTCCTATACTCCAGCTGTGATATAAATAAATAATATATAGACCTATAAGAATGTGTTAATTTTTCTATCAACGTTAACTCAACTAGAGTACTGGCACGGGATTGATTTAATGACCCCAAACTACAGATACATTGATTGGTGTGATATTGAAGATATTTGAGAAATAGACTTCCCTTTTTTAAACCAAATACAAGCAAACACCTATAGCTATTTTATTTACTCACAAATTGTTTTCAATTTGTAATTCTACTAAAACATCTTTATTTTAAATACCGCAATTCTCATTACAAGATTGAGGTTAGCATTACAGTAGGCCTTAATCAAAATTATGCCTCCTGTATAAAAGATTAGGCAACTGTATTTCGTTTTGAAATGATAAATAGACACCGTCAAAATCACTATTATTTTACTTAATTAAAGTTTAAATTTTGATAAGGTTACATTCAATTTCCATTTTACCCAACATTAATTTGTTTTCATCCCATTATGTGTAATTATTTCAAGGTTGACATCTTTTTTATATCTGTTATCAATTTTTTTCACCCACTCTATATTGAAGTGGTCAGATTTCCTGTCTCCAGATCCAGAGGCCCCGGGTTCGGTTCCCGGCATTACCAGATTTTTCTGTGAAACGATGGGTCTGGAATGTGGTAAACTCGGACTTGTTCCCAGGACAATTTTGGAGCTATTTGAATAAAGAAGTAGGGGCTCTGGTCTAGACAATCTGAGATTAACGGCCGAAGGGTTCATTGTGCTGACCACATGACACCCTCTATATGAAAATGTTGGCACTATCAATTGCCAACATACGGCTACATGGTCGTAACAGCTTGATTGTGGGCTAATACTGTTGTCGGACTTTTATAATGGTTTCTTTGTATAGATGGGGCTTATCTTACAAACCAATAAAAGAATAAAAACTAGTTATTATAACCAAATTAAATCTATAATCTGTAATCCAAAGTCTGTTCATGATAGGTTTTTACCTGAATGACAGTTCAAAAATCATATGCTTAGGTTTTGGGTTGCCAACACTTGTAAAATATCACTGTTAAGTTTTTTAATCATTGTTATATATTACATTTAAAATAAGGTAAACTTAAGTTTTCTCATACCATCTCATTACTTTTAATCATTTCTTTTTACCCAAGCTGAAATAATATTTTAAACATAATTAAAAGTACTTATTCTTAGTTTTGGAATGTTATCTATTATGTGTAATATAGTGCATACATTAATACCTTTTAATACAGGTATCCTAATTACTTGGAAAAGAGAAAATAATTGTAATTTTTTATATATATAATAAATTATTTTATAGTATTTCAAAATATTTAACCGAATAAAATGTGTATCAACTGCATGGGTGTACCGTCGTAAAGAACTTGTTTCTGTCATGATCAATCACATGGCTTAAGTTGGTTGGTCGCCATTTTGAAGATATATTCGTTGGACCTTCTGTGAATGTGCCGTGAATAATATTTTTTTTTAGTTTGAATAAAACACTAAAATTACAAGCTCTGTACCCAACATCAAATAAATATAAATAATATTGATTTAAATTACTCTAGTTAACTATCACATTCATGCATTATCATATGTTTTAATTACAGTTATTGAAAGTGACAAATGTCAGCTGTTGGTGTAGGGATACATTAGGGACAATTTCTAGTAGGTTTTTTGAGCTGTCGTCCAAGGTTGTGAATGAACTGTATGCTTGTATCCCATTTTATTTGCCTTACAGTAGACATTACCAGTATTATGAACTATCCAATAATACCTGTACATCTATGAGTATCTGCATACTTCCACCTTAGTCATTATTGATAGGCACTTAAATACACAGTAACAACAATGTTTTGGAAGAATCACTTGAAAACTTGAATGTTTGTTTTCCATTGCTAACAAAATTTCTGTGATAACATTTTTTGGAATAATACACGTCTTGGGAGAGATTACAGATGTCACATCTCAATAAAAAATATATTAATACATAGAACAATACATATAACCAAATAATAACAATATTAAAACTGTTTGTATATTTTCTAACTTTTGAAACTTTAGATGATATCACCTAAATCACAGAGGAATTTAACTATTTCAAGGGTGACCTGGTGGTCTAGGGGTAAGGTGTCAGACTTCTATGCTGGCGGCCGGGGTTCAATCTTCGGTCCTGGCAAAGATTTATCTGATTACCAAACCCTTCCTTCACCTCTGACAAGACATCTTGTGAATGTGAGGAATGCCAGACCTCCACCGTGGTTCGGATTCCACGTTAAACTGTAGGTCCTCCATTTCATCTCACAATCACCCTACCATTTCACATTAGCGTAAGTGCGTATAACCCGAACGGGTAGTAAGACGTGGGGCTAATAATAATAATAATAACTATTTCAAGGAATGGAATAGTCACAAAACGTATCTAAAACTGTTTTTATACACAATAATTAATTGTTATAAACTATACTGATATAACAAAAACATAACATTCCATATCTGTCAACATGCTGTTCCCCAAATGATGGTAACTCTAATTTTAAGCTTGAATACTGTTTTTAATTCCTTATCAGGAATATTTGTAATTAGAATTGACAAATTTATTTTAAATATACATTCACAATGTCAAAGATGCTTCCTATAAAGTCATCTAAATTGGATCATCAGTAAATTTGTTATTACTAATTATGAAGGAATCTGGGTCGAACAGTAGAAAAATAGACGAGTCTAAGGTTTAATTAATTGATTAATCCTTTTGAGCTTCTTATAGGAATTTAATTTAAACTTATACTGGTCACGTTCATACTGTACCCATTGTAATTATTTAATTTTATTTACAGTGTACTTTGTCAGGAACATTCTTTTATTGTCTAATTTATTCAATATTATTTCATTGTATTCTTTAGTTTGATCCGTTATACCCATGTATCAAGGAACATTACCTTGTTCCTTCATTACACGGGTAATAGATGAGCAAAAGCAGAATGCAGGCGAGTGGAATGAAATTTATGAGAAGCAGGATCAGTGTGACAAAATGACAGGATGAGACATGAGAGGGTAAGAAGAATAGTAAAGGGAGAGCCAGGACTGGATAGATAAGGCACGACTGAGGTGGTATGGTCATGTGAGGAGAATGAAGAGGGAGAGCCAGTCCAGCACAGGATAGAGAAGGCACGACTGAGGTGGTATGGTCACGTGAGGAGAATGGAGAGGGAGAGCCAGTCCAGCACAGGATAGAGAAGGCACGACTGAGGTGGTATGGTCACGTGAGGAGAACGGAGAGGGAGAGGATGTCCAGGAGGATGCTGGATATGAAGGTGGAGGTAGGAGGCCGACAGGAAGACCAAGAAACAGATGGGAGTGCTGAGGAGAGAGGAGAGGACCAATCCAAGCTGGTGGGACGAAAGGAGGCAGTGGAGATGCTTATGTTCCAAACAGACCCGGCCAGTGGCTGGAAGCTGCTCATGATGATGATGATGATGATGATGATGATGATGAAATCTAACAATTATATATTCAAGTCTTATCTTGTATTATTATTATTACTATTATTGAAGCAGTCTAGAGGAGGAAGAAAGGTTTTATCTATGTACAGTAGCCCCATGGCTTCTTTGGTGCTGACTGACAGCTTTGAAAAGTTACCAGACCAAATTATTAATCCCTACGACGAACCATATGATCTGCAAAAACATGTGTTTAGCAACTGTCACTTCTGAAAGTCAAAATTTAGGTATATACCTAAATGTTGACTGTGAGCTGTCAGTCAGCACCAAAGAAGCCGTGGGCTTACTGTAACTATTGAATCAGAAACGAGATGAAGTGGGATTTTAAGAAAACTCATCCGTATTTGCCTCTAGTGAGCAATCCTGAAACCACCCCTGAGTAATCCCGAAACCACCCCTGAGTAATCCCATGTAAAATCTGCCAGGAGTGGTTGCTTGGTCTACACTTACCTTTCTTTGCCGTGGCAAGCAAAAACGAGCCTTTGGCAAGGTTTAAAAAAACCAACTGTTGTGTGGTTTCTATTAAAGATAGAAAGTTCTGGTATTTACTGCTTTAATGTAGAGATTCTGGTCTTTCAGAAACTGTATATGCATTTAAGCTAAGACTTAAGTATCTGGGAGGTAGCCTGGTGGTCTAGGGGTAAGGTGTTGGACTTTCTGTGCTGGCGGCCGGGGTTCAATCCTCGGTCCCGGCACAGATTTATCTGATTACCAAACCCTTCCTTCACCTCTGATAAGACATGTATTAATCACAACTCGTGAATGTGTGGAATGCCAGGCCTAGCCTGCCAGGTCACCGAATAGAGTAATAGTTTATTTTATGGTATAACATGAACATAATTTTAGAAATAAACTAGAATAACCAC
Source organism: Timema shepardi (assembly GCA_902151425.1). NCBI lineage: Eukaryota > Metazoa > Arthropoda > Insecta > Phasmatodea > Timematidae > Timema > Timema shepardi. Next base: position 9,442 of record CABFVX010004273.1, on the reverse strand, counting down.
AACACCCAATCTTCCAGCTAATCAGGCACATATCCAGGCTGAAGCCCCCTCCCCCCTCTGAAATCTAAACAAAGATTAAAAATCATTAGAAAAGGATATAAAATATCTTGTCTTTTAGTTGATAAATTCTTAATTTAAAAAAATACAGTAGTAATTTATTTCAGTTTCACATTCTTGACAGGACTAAACATCGTGGATAATAAGATGTAATATACTCATTAATTCCTCCACACATGGAGATAACCGTTTGAAGAATATATATATAGTATGATTTTGGTAGGAAGAACAGTAGAAGTTGGTTACTAAAGTTACCAAAACCATTTTAATAGATTCATACATCAAGTTATGTTATCTGCAGCTGTTACTTTTTATTGATATTACCAATACCTGTAAAATAACACTAATAATATGGTAAAATGTTATCAATGTTGACCACAATAAAATATGATTGAATTTTCTCTACTGTTCTTCCAACGAAAATCAGGGTATATATATATATATAAATAAACAGTTGACTCATTCTTGCATTCAGTAATAATTAATATGCTTTTTCTGACTTTTAATAGAAAATTTATTAGTTTTTTTTATAAAAATCTATGTAAAATTAGTATATTTTCTATTTAAAGTCATAAAAAGTATTTCAATTATTAGTGAATGCAAGAATGGGCATACTTAAATATATTTTTCTCTCTGCGCAAGTCAGATTCCTCCCCCCCCCCTCCCCCCCTCCCCCACGCTTATTAGTCTTGATATGACCGACGTCAGACTATATTTGAAGAATGACGCCCCGTTGAAAGAGAATTCTGGTTAAGTACCTGTGGCTAATGTGATACATTTTCGGTAGTGTCCCGGAATCGAACACGGCACTGTACGGCAATGCAGGTAGCTATTATAGTTCAGGAACATTTTGGCTGTTCGCCACGCAGTTGTTGGACAGCCTTGTTTCAATCCATGACGAATAGCAACTTCCTGGAAGATGACGCTGATATATATATATATACACACACACAAACAATATATTTGTTTTAGTCCTGTGGAGGGAACATCGCTCATTCTACAGAGTTTCTAAATTCAAGTGGCTCGATTTATATTATCTTAACATTTTAGTACGGTTAGTACAGAAGGTCGGATAGTCGCGGGCCTACTATTCTTATATTCGTAATATAAACATCTGTAATAAAGAGCAAACCTGCAAAGTACGTTCTTTTTTTTCCAACGAATCCCCGGCGTCGGCGGGTAGTTCCGCCAATTCTGTCCAAGCTAGTTTAAAGAAAAAAATCTTGTTGGAATATTCTTTACGTTCCACGTCCCATACGGCAGTCCTTTTCTCCACCTCGTCAATAAAAAGCTTCGTATTGAAACTCTCCATAATTCACTCCTCTGCCTAACGTCCAAAACGCGCTGAATCCGCTCGTCAACTGAACGCTCTCGTTGAAATTCATATTAGAACTCGAGCCGCGCGGTATTGAGTTTCTGTCTGTCGCGGTCAGCGGAGACCGCTCGGACGATTGTCTGGAGCTCTATACATCTCGATATCGTGCGGACTGAACGAGCTTTAATACAGTAGCCCAGTGGCTTCTTTGGTGCTGACTGACATCTCACAGCTGACTTCTGACACTCAACATTTAGGTATATACCTAAAATTTTGACAGTCAGAAGTGACCGCTGCTAAACACATGTTTTTGCAGATCATATGGTTCGGCGTAGGGATACATAACTTGGTCTGGTAGCTTTTAGCTGTCAGACGGCACCAAAGAAGCCATGGGGCTGCTGTAACAAGACTAAGGTGACCATAGGAACAATTCCCCCCTCGGAAAAAATACCTATGGGACCTCTAGATCAGTAACCAGGGCCGCTCGCTAACCACTAGACCAAAATAATGGTCGTTACCTTTATAATGGAATGTGGATGAATAAGGTAAAATATAGAGTAAATGTATCTACATTTTCTTAGAGGAGTGTGGTATACCATTTGTTCTAAACTGCGTTAGTCCCGGCATAGATTCGAACCCCAATTTCTCCTTCGTTGACGAAACAGACGAGACTTTGACACTGTCAGGGCGTGGGTTGTGAATCTCCTATCGGACTCTCAACTTTAGGACAAACTAGACAACCTGACTTTAGACCACTAATTTATCAATCGTACCTAGAATGAACAAACCCCATTTGACAATTTGCTGCTTCCGTCGGGTATTGAACCCGGCGACCCTTGGACTGTGACGGGATATTTACATGGATTGCTTGAACCACGGGTTAAAGCGTTACATAACTATATTTTCATTCTTTCGTTGATTATTTTTAAAAGGCGTGTTTCCCCAATTTAAAATGAGGGAACTTGTCCGTTCGAGTGTAAATTATTATCACCATTATATTCTCACACACTTTTTATGTGTCTTACTACCCAATCCAGGCTATTCCGAATGTTTAAACCGATGGAATAGCGTGAGGAAGGAAGCATTTTAGGACATGTTCCCGCATTTACCTGGCGTGAGAGTAGAACATTTTTTAAGTCACCCACATTACTCCCGGCCTGAATTCGAATGCCAACCCTACTGTAACTCGTACTAGAACCCCATTGAACTTCCTATCACAACCCTACTGTACCTCGTACTAGAACCCCACTGTACTTCCTATCACAACCCTACTGTACCTCGTACTAGAACCCCACTGAACTTCCTATCACAACCCTACTGTAACTCGTACTAGAACACCACTGTACTTCCTATCACAACCCTACTGTACCTCGTACCAGAACCCCACTGAACTTCCCATCACAACCCTACTGTAACTCGTATCAGAACCCCACTGAACTTCCTATCACAACCCTACTGTAACTCGTATCAGAACCCCACTGTACCTCGTACCAGACAGAACCCTACTGTATCTCGTACCAGACAGAACCCTACTGTACTTCCTATCACAACCCTACTGTAACTCGTATCAGAACCCCACTGTACCTCGTACCAGACAGAACCCTACTGTATCTCGTACCAGACAGAACCCTACTGTACTTCCTATCACAACCCTACTGTAACTCGTATCAGAACCCCACTGTACCTCGTACCAGACAGAACCCTACTGTATCTCGTACCAGACAGAACCCTACTGTACTTCCTATCACAACCCTACTGTAACTCGTATCAGAACCCCACTGTACCTCGTACCAGACAGAACCCTACTGTATCTCGTACCAGACAGAACCCTACTGTACTTCCTATCACAACCCTACTGTAACTCGTATCAGAACCCCACTGTACCTCGTACCAGACAGAACCCTACTGTATCTCGTACCAGACAGAACCCTACTGTACTTCCTATCACAACCCTACTGTAACTCGTATCAGAACCCCACTGTACCTCGTACCAGACAGAACCCTACTGTATCTCGTACCAGACAGAACCCTACTGTACTTCCTATCACAACCCTACTGTAACTCGTATCAGAACCCCACTGTACCTCGTACCAGACAGAACCCCAGTGTAACTCGTACCAGACAAAACCCCACTGTACTTCCTATCACAACCCTACTATGCCTCGTACCAGAACCCCATTGAACTTCCTATCACAACCCTATTGTAACTCGTATCAGAACCCTACTGAACTTCAAATCACAACCCTACTGTAACTCGTACCAGAACCCCACTGTACTTCCTATCACAACCCTACTGTACCTCGTACCAGAACCCCATTGAACTTCCTATCACAACCCTACTGTAACTCGTATCAGAACCCCACTGAACTTCCTATCACAACCCTACTGTAACTCGTATCAGAACCCCACTGAACTTCAAATCACAACCCTACTGTAACTCGTATCAGAACCCCACTGAACTTCCTATCACAACCCTACTGTAACTCGTATCAGAACCCCAATATACTTCCTATCACAACCCTACTGTACCTCGTACCAGAACCCCACTGAACTTCCTATCACAACCCTACTGTAACTCGTATCAGAACCCCACTGTACCTCGTACCAGACAGAACCCCAGTGTAACTCGTACCAGACAAAACCCCACTGTACTTCCTATCACAACCCTACTATGCCTCGTACCAGAACCCCATTGAACTTCCTATCACAACCCTATTGTAACTCGTATCAGAACCCTACTGAACTTCAAATCACAACCCTACTGTAACTCGTATCAGAACCCCACTGTACTTCCTATCACAACCCTACTGTAACTCGTATCAGAACCCCACTGAACTTCAAATCACAACCCTACTGTAACTCGTATCAGAACCCCACTGTACCTCGTACCAGACAGAACCCCACTGTACCTACTTAAAGAACCCTAGTGTACCTGATTGTAATATCGCGCACATCCGTACCATTCCTGAACCGACCTTGAGAAACACCCCCGTATGTGAACACTCCTTAACTCCCGTCTTGTGGGTTCTCTGGAGTTATTTCAGGCGCTTCACAAGACGCTGACTTTGAGCCCGGTCTATTCTAAACCGTTGCGCTCCACACACGCGCACTTGTTTTATGGACAAGTAAAACCTGAACTACTATTGTTGTTTGTTTGTGTGGGAAACGTAATCTTGTTCTATTCAACACCTTTGACTAGGGTTCGAACCCTGACCAGATGCATCGTCGTCGACTTAACTTTATACCAAAGCAAAGCTGATCAATCTGTTTAATACTACCAGGCGTTTCCCGGGGTAGCCGCGCAATGCATACCCCTGGCAACGTCTTTCCTTGATTCATATATACAGATAAAAAATATTTATTTTATTTGGGATATTCAACAATAAGAGAGTGACCTGTCGGTCTAGGGGTAAGGTGTCAGACTTCTGTGCTGGCGGCCGGGGTTCAATCCCAGGTCCCGGCACAGCTTTATATGATTACCAAACGCTTCCTTCACCTCTGACAAGACATCTTGTGAACGTGGGGAATGACAGGCCTCCACCGTGGTTCGGATTACACGTTAAACTGTTAGGTCCTCCATTTCATCTCACAATCACCCTACCATTACACTTCAGCGTAAGTGCGTATAACCCGAACGGGTAGTAAGACGCGGTGATAATAATAATAATAATAATAATAATGAGTCTATTTCCACGAGCGTATTTACCACTAGATCACCTCGTCACCAGCTATTTGATTTTCCCGCTTCGGTTACCCCGTGGTCTATCGCGCTACTCTTGCAATAGACTTGACTTGTGAACTAACTTTTATCACGAACAGATACAATTTTTTTAAAAAAAAATTAATTTATTTGAGGTATTATTTCTGAACCGACTGATTATATCAGCACACGATCTATAACCTAAAATCTAGAATAGACACGACACCCAGCCCCCCCTGCCGTTAATTAATCACTATTAAAAGGGTAAAACCACATTTCACTAATGATACATTTTTCGACCAAGTTATTAATCGAACATGGGACTCTTATCTAAGTAGGCAGACTGAGATGAAGGGCCGGGCCCTAAAGATTTACGCGTTGTTCGATAATTCATCACTGTGATGGGGTGAGGGTAGGGGGGGGACTCAAATTTCAGCAATAATACATTTTCGTTGACCTGGCGGTCCAGGAGTAAGGTGTCGGACTTCTGTGCTGGGAGCCTGGGAGTCAATCCTCCGTCCCAACACGATTTATCTGATCACCAAACCCTTGCTTCACCTCTGACAAGACGTGTATTAATAACAACTTGTGAATGTGTGGAATGCCAGGCCTCCACCGTGGTTCGGATCCTACGTTAAACTGTAGATCCTCCATCTCATCTTACAATCAACCCTACCATTACACACTTGCGTAAGTGCGTATAGCCCGAACGGGTAGTAAGATATAGTACTAATAATAATAATAATAATACATGTTTCGACCGTGCCGGGAATTGAATCCGGAACCCTTATCTCAGTCGTCGGATTGACTACGGACTGGACTAAAGTGTCTGACCATTATTCCAAATTAATATCCCCGTTGTTCTGAACGACCCTCCAGATGTTGGGCTAGTCCTCCGTTGTGGTCGTTGGCTACAAAGACACTCGTGGAGAACACCTTTATTTAGATGTTGGCCCTCTTGCCAGGAACAGTTGACAGTCGGGGGGAACTTCATTCAGACAAGTCTCCGTGGCGAGGTCGTAAAGTTCGTGGGTGTGTCTTAGTCTCTTCTCCGGTTGTTCGAAATATGAATGGGGCGTCATTATCATAGCAGTTTCTCACGCGTCGTACAAACTCACAAATTGTATCCATTCATTCGTTTGGTTATTTGCTCTTTTGTTGGTCTGTCTACGTCACCACAACACGCGTTCTCAAGGTAGTATGGACAATTGTCGGTCGCGACCCTCATGTAGATCTTGTGGAAATTTCCAGTCGATCGCCTAAGAAAACTACACCGTCATTAAAAGACGACATTTGTGTCCTGCACTTTAAATTCTCATATATAAGTACTTTCAAATAATATTTTATGAACGGAGCTAAGATTTTGATGACCTAAAGAAAAGACCTATAAAATAACCTAGAATTCTAAGAAAAATATTATTAATAGCACCGCGTCTTACTACCCGTTCGGGCTATACGCACTTACGCTAATGTGTAATGGTAAGGGGATTGTGAGATGAAATGGAGGACCTACAGTTAAACGTGGAATCCGAACCACGGTGGAGGCCTGGCATTCCCCACATTCACAAGATGTCTTGTCAGAGGTGAAGGAAGGGTTTGGTAATCAGATAAATCTGTGCCGAGACCGGGGATTGAACCCCGGCCGCCAGCATAGAAGTCTGACACCTTACCCCTAGACCGCCAGGTCACCTTCTAAAAAATTACTTTAAAAAAAGACCTAAAAGTATGAACAAAAAACTCGAAGCAAATCAAACACATACTTTACAAGTGTAAAATGCACTAACAACTAAACTCTTCCATTCTGATAAATATAACATTGATTTACAAATACCTACTCAGAAGTAATACAGTAGCCCCATGGCTTCTTTGGTGCTGACTGACAGCTTTGAAAAGTTACCAGACCAAATTATGTATCCCTACGACGAACCATATGATCTGCAAAAACACGTGTTTAGCAACTGTCACTTCTGAAAGTCAAAATTTAGGTATATGCCTAAATGTTGATGGTCAGAAGTCAGCTGTGAGCTGTCAGCCAGCACCAAAGAAGCCACGGGGCTACTGTAGCTACCCTCTTCCAACACAATGCTCACCAGGAATATGTATTTTACACCCAAACAAGCAGAGGATACAAAGTTCATTGAGTACATTATCTTCTTATTCCGGCAATTGTGCGTTAGAAAAAATATATGTTTGAGCATTTATAAAATATCTATATTATTTAAAATAATACTTTTCAACATAACTGCCTTAAAAATTACTCAGAAATGCCTAAAAATTACTTTAAAATCTCTTAAATTGAAGCAAACTAAGAAAATACGACCTTAAATTTTAAAAATGACAATATATATATATATATATTTCTACAAGAAGAGGATTATGGTATGTGAGGAACATGTCATCAAAATCAGGGTTATGGTTATAAGAAAATAAATAGTTTTATTTATAAATGTACATTTAATATAAAAATTTCGACGTTTCGTGTCCCCCCCCCCACCCCCC
>CABFVX010004272.1:30589-44680 GCA_902151425.1 Timema shepardi | reverse complement strand
AAAGTTACCAGATCAAATTATGTATCCCTACGCCAAGCCATATGATCTGCAAAAACATGTATTTAGGAGCTGTCACTTCTGACAGTCAAAATTTAGGTATATACCTAAATGTTGACTGTCAGAAGTCAGCTGTGAGCTGTCAGTCAGCACCAAAGAAGCCATGGGGCTACTGTAGTAAAATTTACGTGTGTTTAGCATTCATGTCTCACATAGAGAGAGGTTTAGCATTCTAAGATAATTAACAACTAACTTTCTAGCCACGATTGAAGCCATTAGGTCGGTGACCTGGCGGTCTAGAGGGGTAAGGTGTCGGACTACTGTGCTGGGGGTCCGGGGTTCAATCCTCGGTCCCGACACAGATTTATCTGATTGCCAAACCCTTCCTTCACCTCTGACAAGACAACTTGTGAATGTGGGGAATACCAGGCCTTCCACCGTGGTTCGGATTCCACGTTAACCTGTAGGTCCTCCATTTCATCTCACAATCACCCTACCATTGCACATTAGCGTAAGTGCGTATAACCCGAACGGGTAGTAAGACGCGGTGCTAATAATAATAATAATAATACACTGTCTTTAAGCATACCTTCTCTCCCAACGCTGCAAACCTATCCACGACGAGGTTATCCTCGGACAAATAAGCTTGTCCAAATGACCAGGAATGGACACCGATAGACTCACACCACCCGCTCTTGTCTGCAGATGGCGCAGTCAGCCGACACCAACCAGACGGTGTTGTACGATTACTCCATCTTGTTCTACCCCGAGACAATCTTGGTGAAACAGACCCAGGCCGTCAACATCACGTTCTTTGTCATGTTCCTAATCCTGGTCACCGTGGCGGTTGTCGCCAACCTCTCCACCATCTACGTGTCCTACACCAGGTACTTATAGCACGTGGTCTCATGTCCTACACCAGGTACTTATAACACGTGGTCTCATGTCCTATACCAGGTACTTATACACGTGGTCTCATGTCCTACACCGTGTACTTACACACGTGGTTTCGTGTCATACACCAGGTACTTATACACGTGGTCTCATGTCCTATAACAGGTACTTATACACGTGGTCTCATGTCCTACACCAGGTACTTATACACGTGGTTTCGTGTCATACACCAGGTACTTATACACGTGGTCTTATGTCCTACACCAGGTACTTATACACGTGGTCTCGTGTCCTACACCAGGTACTTATACACGCAGTGTCATGTCCTACACCAGGTACTTATACACGTGGTCTCGTGTCATACACCAGGTACTTATAACACGTGGTCTCATGTCCTATACCAGGTACTTATACACGTGGTCTCATGTCCTACACCATGTACTTACACATGTGGTCTCGTTTCCTACACCAGGTACTTATACACGCGGTCTCAAGTCCTACACCAGGTACTTATACACGTGGTCTCGTGTCCTACACCAGGTACTTATACACGTGGTCTCGCGTCCTACACCAAGTACTTATAACACGTAGTCTCATGTCCTATACCAGGTACTTATACACGTGGTCTCATGTCCTATACCAGTTACTTGTACACGTGGTCTCATGTCCTACACCAGGTACTTATACACGTGGTCTCATGTCCTACACCATGTACTTACACACGTGGTCTCCAACCTCTTCAACATCCACGTGCCCTACACCAGGTTCTTATACACGTGTTCTCATGTCATACACCAGGTACTTATACACGTGGTCTCGTGTCCTAAGCCCGGTACTTATACACGTGGTCTCGTGTCCTACACCAGGTACTTATACACGTGGTCTCGTGTCCTAAGCCCGGTACTTGTACACGTGGTCTCATGTCCTACACCAGGTACTTATACACGTGGTATCATGTACTAAACCAGGTACTTATACACGTGGTCTCCTGTCCTACACCGGGTACTTGTACACGTGGTCTCATGTCCTACACCAGGTACTTATATACGTGGTCTCGTGTCCTAAGACCGGTACTTGTACACGTGATCTCATGTCCTACACCAGGTACTTATACACGTGGTCTCATGTCCTTAACCAGGTACTTATACACGTGGTCTCGTATCCTAAACCCGGTACTTGTACACGTGGTCTCATGTCCTACACCAGGTACTTATACACGTGGTCTTGTGTCCTACACTAGGTACTTATACACATGGTCTCGTGTCCTACACCGGGTACTTATACACGTTGTCTCATGTTCTATTCCAGGTACTTATATACGTGGTCTCGTGTCCTAAACCCGGTACTTGTCACGTGATCTCATGTCCTACACCAGGTACTTATACACGTGGTCTCATGTCCTACAACAGGTACTTACCACGTGGTCTTATGTCCTTCATCCTGGTACCAAGGTCGTGGAGATGGGGGGTCATGGAATCCCTCTGGAATTTAATGAGGGGCTCCAGCTCTACTTACTATTTTAGATCTAAACATGTTTGTATATAGTACATGTTATGAAAATGGGCTGTCACATCTTATCTCGGACAGACGTCAAAACATTTTCCAAATCACGGATACAAAGAGAAAATTTTGTTCAACACCTTAGCACAGACCTTTGGATAGAGGGAGTATTGTGATCATCAAAACAATCTAATTCGATATCTTGATAGATATCGACGTTTCATGACGACCTATACCTGAAAAGTTATTTTCACTATGCCATCTGTCTGTCTGTCTGTCTGTCTTTCTGTACCTTGGTCTAGAGCCGAAACTATTCAACCAATTGGACTAAAACTTGGTATGTGGGGTTTTAATAAGGTTCCTCCGCGGAGTTTTGGAACTAAATATAGCACCCTAAAATTAAGGGTAGTTTATTTAAGGGTAAAAAGAGAAACAAAATATTTTCTCAAAATCCACTCTAAGGATTTCGACCAAAATTCTTACCCAGGCAATTTTTAACCTTACAAACACATTCGTGCATCGCTTTTATCCGGGAAATTGACTTATAAGGTACGTAACCCTAGAATATATTTCCAATGTTGATCTTATCTCCTAAACTCTTTGAGATACTAAATAGTTTATCGTTAAAAAGATGTAGAGATATTAAAAATTAAAATCTTTACTTTGAAATATATTTGTATAAAACCAATAGTTTCCCAGCTGTAAGCAAACGTATTTAAAAAAAATTGTGGTCTAGGAAAAGGAGAGTTTATTGTTTTACTCTTCACTGAACAGAGATATGCCTTTTTTCTCATAGTTTCTGTAACAGTGTATATTATTTCATATAATGATCTTTGGTGGAATCTGATGTTCTTTTATTTTCCAATATGTTTATGCGACAATGTCCATTATTTAGTTTCAGATACCTTACGAGTTTTAAGTAAATGTCTCCAGTTTTAGGTAAATATCTCCAGTTTTAAGTAAATATCTCCAGTTTTAAGTAAATATCTCCAGTTTTAAGTAAAGGAGAAGATAAAGTAAAGGAGAAGATAAAGTATATGCGATGCAACGTAAAGTTTATTAACTCCTTATTTACAGGATGTTTACCGAATTATGTAAACCATATTTTTTTTTATGACTTATATATCGTTAATAATGACAGAATATAAGACCAAAGTCACAGAAAAGGGTAGAAAGCTATGTCATATGGAAGGGTCTCCTGATATAATCATACACCAGTAAAACTTACTCAAGTGTAAGAAAAAATAATTTTTTTAGCTATCTCCTAAGACTAGTTTTCATTAAAATTTTCATAGATGTTCTCATTTCTGAACTAGTAGCCGATAGTTCTAAACTGAAAAGTTGTGGTAAATTTTAGCTAATTTTGAACCAAGATTTTTTTTTTAATCTATTTTTAGCCTGAATATCAAACTTGACTTACAAAAATGCGTGATCCGAAAGTTAACTATATTTTTTAAAATTAATTATATGTTATGATCTGTATGAGAACATAGCGACCATTGTTTTGAAGAGAGCACGTGATGAATTAAAACAACCATTTCACCGGACACACGGCCATTTTTTTAACATTCTCATCATATTGCAATCGTTAACATTAGATTCATTAAAGATTCTTGAAGTCGAGAGTTTTATGTACTACCGAACAAAAAAAAAAGCTGATTCTACAATTCTGTCTGTCTATCTACCCCTGACCACAGATCTGAGATGGTTTGATTGATTTTGTTCAAAATTTATAATGATCTAAATGTTGATTTTGACCCTAGCACTTAAACTACGGGTAGTTGGTGAGTGATATTTTTTTTAAATTTCAAATTTAGAAAAAACAGATGGATCACGGAAACCATAGATGGCGCTAGCTACCGGACAGGTCTCACGGAAAATCATACGTTTGTAAATACCAGTTTTATCGAGAACGAGTGAAATGTTTATGTTAATATTTTCAACACCCCTTCTAAGATAATGTATCGATGTTTATTAATTGTTAGATTTTCTTATTTTTTGTTATGGAGCCGGCAGTTTTCTATTGAAAAATGTCACTTTACCGATATTTTATCACTGTTACAATCATAGAGGAGGTGTGTATATAAAAAGTATAACTTAATCAACATGCTTCTATTCTTGAACAAACCGTTTCCGAAAAGAAAATTGCAAAACAATAAAAAATTCTTTAAGATAACAGTTTGTTCCCATGGCTCTGCATTTCCATGACTAATGAAAAGGGCCAACCAATCGCCTTAAAATGGATATCTATGGCGTGTTTGACCTTCCGTATCAAACTGTTTGCTTGGTTTTGGGTCAAAACTCGTTTAAGGGTTGTTTAATAATTAGTGATTTTTGAAACTTTGAATTATTTTGATAATGGCTCTACCTATTTAAAAAAAAGTATATTTGGAGAATGTGTGACATTTTAAATATATATACACACACACACTTGTTTTTTGGGAAAAATTAGTTTAAGGTTAGTTTACTGATGACGTGTTTTTTGTTTTTTTTATGGCTCTTAACGATTTGATTCGAAATAGGCATTTGGGGTTTATTTTACATTATAAATATGAATGTTTATTTTTTTCTAAAATAAATTAATTTAATTTTCAAAAATTTTTAAATTTTCGAAAATGACCTTGAAGATGTTCAAAATGGGTATTTGGGAATTATTTTTCATAATAAATAAGAATAGGTTTTATCTTTAAAAACTAAAATTAATTCTATGTTAGTTTATATAGAAAACTGATTTTTGAAAAGTTGAAATTTGTTAAGAAAATATTAAAACGATTTTGTTTAAAATATTTCTATGAAAAGTGTTTATTGTTATTAACAAGAAGATATGTTTTTTCTAGAGAATATTTAGTTTAGGGTAGTTTACTGAAGACAAAGGTTTTTGATAATTTTCTTCTATGTCATAAATATTAGTAAATTAGGACGTTTGTGCGATTGTTTCGTACCATTTATTTATTATAATACAACCCGCATTACATTACTGTAAGAAGTATAGTATTTAATCTATCTCACGGCGATAAGTTTTGTGTGTTTCTTCTACATCTACACTAATATTATAAAGAGGAAAGATTTGATTTTTTTTTGTTTGTAATATGATAAACTCAAAAACTACTGGACCGATTTAAAAAATTCTTTCACCAATATAAAGCTACATTATCAGCGAGTAATATAGGCTATATTATATTTTGAAAATTTAATTTATTCCTCATAAAAATGTCGATAGTTTTACACAAGGTATACAAAATTGCCTAAAAATATGCTTTCTTCGCGTGCGCCGCAAAAACTATTGGTATTACATTTTTTTTAAATACTATACATATTAAACGTTCTCACTAATGGGAACAAAAAAGTCCGCGAGACAATATATGTAATTATTATAGTTATGTTACAATAGTTACAATAAACGTTTTTTGTTTGAAATTAGTCAACTAAAACACGGATGCGAACAAAAAGTGATTATATCCGTATCATGATATGAATCCTTATCCAAGTCGCGGGCAGCGGCTAGTTTAAAATAAACCCACAAAATCTAAGAACAGAATTTGGAGCTGTCTCTACTTTATTCGCGTTTAAGCGTCTGAATATTTTAGTTCCATGTACAGTTCGAGTCATGAAAACTGCACGAGACACACACATTATTATCTTACGTAATTATTTGTACGTATATTAAGTATGTGAGGTATTCAACATATATTTTTTAAAGATAGGTTTATGTTCACACACAAATTACCGACAAACTTAAGCCAAGGCATCAACACTTTTCCTTGACAAGCCAATTTCTGTGAGTTTGGATATTTTTTTAAAATATTGCAATCGTTCATTTTTTTATAACAACTGTATGTTTTACCTGTTCATGTTATACATTACACATATGTACTAATTACGCTAGTGTGTTAGTGACGGGGAAGGTTGAATTTAGAGGAAATGTACTCGCATTTTTTTGGAGGGTGAGTGAAAAGACTCAGTTCACCCAACCTGGGTTCAAACCCCAACTTCGCCATCATCAGCGTTCCAGTATACTGCGAGACTGACGCCTCAGACCAAGTGACCACCGAAGCGGATATCGTGGACTCAATCCGCAGAGAAATAACTGGTACCAAACCATAATCCTCACATACACCAGTGCATTACATTTCATACAGTGCCCTGATACGTCATAGCTTTCATATACTCCATCCACGACAAGTTTGATTCTTATTTTTCGCACGTCTGAAAGTAACTGTACCAAATGATAGAATACCACGTGACACTAAACAGTCACTGTTAGTTAAAATTAATAGAGCACTCTATATTTTTACAGGGGCGTAACTTTTTTTTATTTGAGGTATTTAACGTGTACTTTCTAGACCGAATGATTATATCAGCACACGACTTATAACATAACTTAAATCTAGAAGAGACACAACATCCAGCCCCCCGGCTGTTAATTCATCACTATAAAATGGTTAACCCACATCTTACCTACGATACATCTTTTCGGCGATGTCATAAACCGAACCCGGGACCCCTGGTTCAGTAGACAGACATGATAACGACTGAGCTAAAGGTGTCGAACTGACCAGGGGTGCAACAACTTGGGACAGCAGGAGTCATTGTGAAAATGGAGGAAGTCTTTATCAAAAAAAAAAAATACTGATGAAACGATTGAAATTTTGGCATCAATGTAATAAATACCAACTACAGGTGATTTTACGTGTCCTAATTAATGATATATAATTAGTGTAGTGTCATTATCCACCAACCACAACCAGCAATTTAAAATGCACTCCCACATCCAACTTTAAATACTCTCATTAACGGTAGTACTTTTTTATTACATTCTCATATAGAGAAAGTATTGTAATCGTGAAAATTAAAAAATTGCTCTCAATATTATGATGGATCTTGTATTTTGTGTGTCTCCTCTAAACTAAAAAAAAAAAGTGTGATCTTACAAATGTTGTTTGTCTACCCTTGAGTCTACAGCCAAAACGGGTTGCTAGGTTTTATTTGAACTGGATATTTGGAGGTTATATTGTCAACGTATTTTTGAAAATTTGAAAGTTTATTGGAAATGGTTTTCACGATTTTGTTCAAAAGTTTAAAGTGTTTTACATTATAAATAACATTTTAGACTTGTGTTTAAAGGAAAAATTTAATTAGGGGCAATTTACGGATGGCTTATTCTTGAAAATATTAACTGTAGAATATAAAAAATATGTATGATTTACTGTAACGTATTTTCTTTTAATACAAAGTGTCAATGTATATAATTTTGACTGGTATGTTTTATTCCAGAGTTGAACATCGGTGGATGCAGTATAGTGAGGGGTTTGTTTGGCAAAGAGCTGATACGACGGAAAGATAAAAGTCTGGTGATTTACATTCACCTTCTTGATATGTGTGTACCCACATGCTCGCAAACAGCACCCACATGTATGGGGGGAAATATTGACTGTTACCGAGCTAAGGTCTAGACGTGGCCCACATGGGGTTCAGAACCACGGTTTGGGGGCATTTTACATATCAGGGGAACCATGGAGGAGGGAGGGGGAGTGTCTATATCACTGTCCTACAGTCACCTGTTCCTGTAGAGGTTGTGTCTGATATCACTGTCCTAGTCACCTGCTATTGTAGAGGTTGTATCTGATATCACTGTCCTACAGTCACCTGCTACTGTAGAGGTTGTGTCTGATATCACTGTCCTACAGTCACCTGTTCCTGTAGAGGTTGTGTCTGATATCACTGTCCTACTGTACATGATATCTGATATCACGGTCCTACAGTCACCTGCTATTGTACAGGTTGTGTCTGGTATCACTGCCCTACAGTCACATGCTACTGTAGACGTTGTACCCGATATCGCTGTCCTACAGTCACCTGCAACTGTAGAGGTTGTGTCTGATATCACTGTCCTACAGTCACCTGCTATTGTACAGGTTGTATCTGATATCACTGTCCTAGAGTCACCTGCTCCTGTAGAGGTTATGTCTGATATCACTATCCTACAGTCACCTGATCCTGTAGAGTTTTGTGTCTGATATCACTGTCCTACAGTAACATGCTACTTTAGAAATTGTATCTGATATCACTGTCCTAGAGTCAAATGCTACTGTAGAGGTTGTGTCTGATATCACTGTCCTACAGTTA
Organism: Timema shepardi; assembly: GCA_902151425.1. Taxonomy (NCBI): domain Eukaryota; kingdom Metazoa; phylum Arthropoda; class Insecta; order Phasmatodea; family Timematidae; genus Timema; species Timema shepardi. Next base: position 36,163 of record CABFVX010004272.1, on the reverse strand, counting down.
CCTGCTACTGTAGAGGTTGTGTCTGATATAACTGTCCTACAGTTACCTGCTACTGTAGAGGTTGTCTCTGATATCACTATCCCACAGTCACATGCTACTGTAGAGGTTGTGTCTGATATCACTGTCCTACAGTAACATGCTACTTTAGAGGTTGTGCCTGATATCACTGTCCTACAGTCCCATGCTACTGTAGAGGTTGTGTCTGATATCACTATCCTACAGTAACATGCTACTTTAGAGGTTGTGCCTGATATCACTGTCCTACAGTCACATGCTACTGTAGAGGTTGTGTCTGATATCACTGTCCTATAGTGACCTGCTACTGTAGAGGTTGTGTCTGATATCACTGTCCTACAGTCACCTGATACTATAGAGGTTGTATCTGATATCACTGTCCTACAGTCACCTGATACTATGGAGTTTGTATCTGATATCACTGTCCTACAGTCACCAGATACTATAGAGGTTGTATCTGATATCACTGTTCTACAGCCACATGCTACTGTAGAGGTTGTATCTGATATCACTATCCGACAGTCACATGCTACTGTAGAGGTTGTGTCTGATATCACTGTCCTAAACGACCTGCTACTGTAGAGATTGTATCTGATATCACTATCCCACAGTCACATGCTACTGTAGAGGTTGTATCCGATATCACTATCCGACAGTCACATGCTACTGTAGAGGTTGTGTCTGATATCACTGTCCTACAGTCACATGCTACTGTAGAGATTGTATCTGATATCACTGTTCTACAGCCACATGCTACTGTAGAGATTGTATCTGATATCACTACCCCATAGTCACATGCTACTGTAGAGATTGTATCCTATATCAATATCCTACAGTAACATGCTACTGTAGAGGTTGTATCTGATATCACTGTCCTACAGTCACATGCTACTGTAAAGGTTGTGTCTGGTATCACTGTCCTACAATCACCTGCTACTGTAGAGGTTGTATCTGATATCACTGTCCTAGTCACCTGCTACTGTAGAGGTTGTATCTGATATCACTGTCATACAATCACCTGCTACTGTAGAGGTTGTATCTGATATCACTGTCCTAGTCACCTGATACTCTAGAGGCTGTGTCTGAAATCACTGTCCTACAGTCACATGCTACTGTAGAGGTTGTGTCCGATATTACTGTCCTACAGTCACCTGCTCCTATAGAGGTTGTATATGATATAACTATCCTACAGTCACATGCTACTGTAGAGGTTGTATCTGATATCACTGTCCTACAGTCACATGCTACTGTAGAGGTTTTATCTGATATCATTGTCCTACAGTCACATGCTACGGTAGAGATTGTATCCGATATCACTATCCCACAGTCACATGCTACTGTAGAGGTTGTATCCGATATCACTATCCGACAGTCACATGCTACTGTAGAGGCTGTGTCTGATATCACTATCCCAGTCACATGCTACTGTAGAGATTGTATCCAATATCACTATCCCACAGTCACATGTTACTGTAGAGGTTGTATCTGATATCACTGTCCTACAGTCACATGCTACTGTAGAGGTTGTATCTGATATCACTGTCCTAGTCACATGATACTGTAAAGGTTGTGTCTGATATTACTGTCCTACAGTCACATGCTACTGTAGAGGTTGTGTCCGATATCAATGTCCTACAGTCACCTGCTCCTATAGAGGTTGTATCTGATATCACTATCCTACAGTCACATGCTACTGTAGATATTGCATCTGATATCACTGTCCTACAGTCATATGCTACTGTAGATGTTGTATCTGATATCACTGTCATACAATCACCTGCTACTGTAGACGTTGTATCTGATATCACTGTCCTAGTCACCTGCTACTGTAGAGGTTGTGTCACATGCTACGGTAGAGATTGTATCCGATATCACTATCCCACAGTCACATGCTACTGTAGAGGTTGTATCCGATATCACTATCCCACAGTCACATGATACTGTAGAGGTTGTATCTGATATCACTGTCCTACAGTCACATGCTACTGTATAGGTTGTGTCTGATATCACTATCCCACAGTCACATGCTATTGTAGAGATTGTATCCGATATCACTATCCCACAGTCACATGCTACTGTAGAGGTTTATCTGATATCACTGTCCTACAGTCACATGCTACTGTAGAGGTTGTGTCTGATATCACTGTCCTACAATCACCTGCTACTGTAGAGGTTGTGTCTGATATCACTGTCATACAATCACCTGCTACTGTAGACGTTGTATCTGATATCACTGTCCTAGTCACCTGCTACTGTAGAGGTTGTATCTGATATCACTGTCCTACAGTCACCTGATACTATAGAGGTTGTATCTGATATCACTATTCTACAGCCACATGCTACTGTAGAGGTTGTATCTGATATCACTATCCAACAGTCACATGCTACTGTAGAGGTTGTGTCTGATATCACTGTCCTATAGTGACCTGCTACTGTAGAGATTGTATCTGATATCACTATCCCACAGTCACATGCTACTGTAGAGGTTGTGTCTGATATCACTGTCCTATACTCACATGCTACTGTAGAGGTATCTGATATCACTGTCCTACAGTCACATGCTACTGTAGAGGTTGTGTCTGATATCACTGTCCTACAGTCACATGCTACTGTAGAGATTGTATCCGATATCACTGTCCTACAGTCACATGCTACTGTAGAGGTTGTATCTGATATCACTGTCCTACAGTAACATGCTACTTTAGAGGTTGTGCCTGATATCACTGTCCTACAGTCACATGCTACTGTAGAGGTTGTATCCGATATCACTGTCCTACAGTCCCATGCTACAGTAGAGGTTGTGTATGATATCACTGTCATACAATCACATGCTACTGTAGAGGTTGTATCCGATATCACTGTCCTACAGTCACCTGCTACTGTAGAGGTTGTATCTGATATCACTGTCCTACAGTCACATGCTACTGTAGAGGTTGTACCCGATATCATTGTCCTACAATCAACTGCTACTGTAGAGGTTGTGTCTGGTATCCCTGTCCTACAGTCACCTTCTCCTATAGAGGTTGTATCTGATATCACTGTCCTATAGTGACCTTCTACTGTACATAACGGCTGATATCACTGTCCTACAGTCACCTGCTACTGTAGAGGTTGTACCCGATATCACTGTGTTGTGTCTGATATCACTGTCCTACAGTCACATGCTACTATACAGGTTGTATCTGATATCACTGTCCTACAGTCACCTGCTACTCTAGAGGGTTGGTAGTGATGCTGTCCTGTGTGTTGTGTTCCCAGGAAGAACCGGCTCCTCTACAGGGTGTGTCTGATATCACTGGCGTGCAGTGATCTGATCGTCGCCGTGATGAGTGGTATTAATAACATCCCTAAGTTCCTGCTGCCGTCACACAACTTCTTCGTGAGTAGCAGTCGACCTCTGTGGTCTGGTCCATGACGCGGATATTCACCCTCCTCCACGTGTGTCCCGTCCTGTGTGTTCCAGATCCTGGGGGAGTTCATGTGCTCCTTCATGCCTCTGCTCCAGAACACGAGTCTGCTGGCCAACTCCATGACCCTGTCGTGTATCGCCGTGGACAGGTACCAGATGGTGGTGCAGGCCGTCAGGGGGAGGTGGGACCCTGGGAGATACGTGTGCTTCGGTGTGGTGGCCGGGATATGGGTCATATCAGCAGGTAACTAGTGTTGTGTAGCCGGATATGGGTCATATCAGCAGGTAACTAACCTGTGTGGCCAGGATATGGGTCATATCAGCAGGTAACTAGCCTGTGTGGCCGGGATATGGGTCATATCAGCAGGTAACTAGCCTGTGTGGCTGGAATATGGGTCATATCTGCAGGTAACTATCCTGTGTGGCTGAGATATTGGTCATATCAGCAGGTAACTAGCCTGTGTGGCCGGGATAGGGGTCATATCAGCAGGTAACTAGCCTGTGTGGCCAGGATATGGGTCATATCAGCAGTTAACTAGCCTGTGTGGCCGGGATATGGGTCATATCAGCAGGTAACTAGAATTGTGTGGCCGGGATATTGGTTATATCAGCAGGTTACTAGTTTGTGTGGCCGGGATATGGGTCATATCAGCAGGTAACTAGTGTTGTGTGGCCGGGATATGGGTCATATCTGCAGGTGAGCACAATCTGACGCAGGTTTTTAAACGTTAATTGTTCATGTAAATACAGTAAAATAGAGGAGTGTCTTTGTATCTGAGGTGACGGTGTCCCTGATCACTTTGGATGCTCGAGGTAAATGTGCACACTCACTATATCACCAGAGACCGTTTCCCTCGACATGTTTTCAGGAGTCGCTTCCCCGATGTACGGCCTGTACTTGTGGATCACAGCCATGATCATCCAAGACGACGGCGTCAACATCACCATCCTGGAACAATACTCCGTCTTCCACATGTGCCTCCTAGACGACAAGACGTTCAAGTACACCTACTTCCTAATCGTCTTCTCTTTCATCTTCCTGCCGCTCCTCTGCACCTTCCTCGTGCTCTACATCCTCGTCGTCAGGTACCTCTTCCTGTGGAGGAGACCCGGCTCCTGTCTCTCGGTTCAAAACATCCCAGGCGTCGGCGAGACGGACCGCAAGAAGACGTTGTTCACGTTCCAGAGACCGGGACATAAAACGGTTGTACCTCCGACCTTTATCGTCAAAGAAGTGACGAAGAAGGACGACGGCGACCCTCCCCGGACATTCAACGTCGACCTGACTGACCAACGGACAAACGGGAACAAGTATTCAGTCTCCAGGCCTGATGGCGGTTCGACGAACAGGACGAGGAAGTCTGCGGCTCAAGTTCCCGCTAACAACGGCAGGACCACCCACGCGGCGAGGAAACTAAGGACCTTCAAGATCATCATGGCCCTGATGATCACATTCATCTGTCTGAGGATGCCTAGCTGGATATTCACCATCTACTTGTTGAACCCCAAAAGCAGTACCGGTGGAAACTTCTGGTGGAATGTGCAGAACGTGTTCAGTCTCCTGGTAGTGCTCAACTGTTCCGTCAATCCTTTCCTCTATTGCTTCTTGAATCAGGTGCTGAGGATCTACGGCATCTTCAGAGGGTGGCTCACTAGGTTCCTCGGGCGATGTCGTTTCTGTCGTGGCGAGAAGGACGCCAGGGAGGTAGCTGTCAACGGCGCAGAAGAGGACGACGAGTTGGCAGTTGAAGGTCCTCCTCAGATGCTGATGGTACCCCGGGGCCCTTACAGTCACCAGGATCAAGAAGATCAGCCGCAGACGGGACAGGACAAGTCAGGGTCCCCCCAAGGGACGTGTTCCACCGGCGTCAACTCTAACAATACCAGCCCTAGCCTCAAGAACAGGGGACAGCAGATCGACCCCGACAGGTGCATAGTTCAGAAACCTTTTTATGTGTATTCCTGAGTGGGCCCTGGGAAGACGACAGGCGGGAAATGGGGAGAGGGACTTTGTATACGAGGTTCATCTCTCTATACAAGGGGAATTGTTTTTACTAAAAGCCCGTGTAATGGTCGACCAACCGGAATACCAAGTTCGTGACTACAATTGAAAGATAAATTGCATCAAACGAGAAACACTATCAAGCCTC
>CABFVX010004272.1:15126-29337 GCA_902151425.1 Timema shepardi | reverse complement strand
AAGCTGGGAGACGCACCTGCTCTTGCACGTGCAGTTTTTCACGGGAGAGGGAGGTTTTGGCGCGGACTACTGGCCAATCAGTGCATTTGGTTTAGCGTCTGTGTTTTACCTTATCTGTGAGGAAAGCGTCAGACGCGGACATTAGCCGAGGAGTACGCGAAGTACCACTAGCCGTTTAGCATGTAAAGAGTTAAGATCAGTACTATCAATTGCACTTATCGTCACGTGTAGAGTCTCGAGATGGGAGATAAGAGAGGTAGCCCAGGTGGCTAAATTATCTTTAGCCATGACAAAATCATTTCTGTTTTTTTAATCAATATCCTGGTTCATAATATGTAAATCATGTGTTAAAATAAAACTTCAAATTCAACTAAACAACCTCTTTTTAAATCGACTGGATACCTCTACCCCCACCATTAATTAATTAACCCCGAGATGATGCTCTACCGATACTGACTGCCGTGGACGAGACAACGTAAGAAGATGAGGTTGATCATCAAACCAGAGATGACCACATGTAGGTGACAGGGTACAAAATTGGATTCATCAGCGTGGGACTTCTCCACAACAGCTGTGGACGGAGCGACTAGTTGCATCATACTTTAGGGTCAATTACCCATAAAATTACTGTCATAGCCACTAAGAAATGTTTGAACATTTGTTTGGATTTACATAACTCTAGTGGACACACGTGCTAAAAAAAGTGCTAGCTTATCTTAATTGAAGTACCGAACTAGAAAGTGTAAAAGAGAACGCTGACAATTCTTTACAATAATTGAACAAGTTGGCCAGAAAAGGGGCCATACGGGGCTATAAAAGACTTTTATTTGGTAACATCGGGATGATCATAGCTCCATCAATATCGCAGGCACTTACGCTGCCTGATGCCGGACTACATTTTCTGGTCATCAGTAGCATTTGTACTTAGAGGGCGTCTGTCAAGCCCAGGGTCCCCGAGATCGAGTTATGTAGGCGTCACGCACAATGTCCATGAGTTAAGCCGGTTCTTACAAGAGCACATGTGTCCAGGATGTCTATCTTTCAGCTAACACCAAATTTTGTAATATCTCTTATTAACTTCTATTAAACTAAATATTTTCTGGCCAAAAAATATAATAAAAAAACTGAAAAAAAGAGCTTAGTTAGCGCTCTTTTTTATAGTGTTTTTGGAAACAATTTGGCAATTTTTTTTCCATTCTCTTTTATGGTTTTCCGAAGAGCCAAATGTTACCTGTCATCCATTTCAAACGGATTACAAGAAACAGTGTTACCCGCTTTGGTGTCCGCATGGTCAAAGGCGTCATTCTCATATTATACTAGATTGCGAATGACAGGGAGATTGTAGTTTGAATCCTGGCGAGATGTGCTGAGGGTAATTTTTCCAGTGCTTTTACACTAACCATACATGCAAATGTAGGTACCCTTCCTCTAAATTAACCCTTACTCATCTCTAACTCATTACTGTGATGGGTAGATGTTTAAGATTGTGATTTTTTTTAATGTTGGCGGTAGAAAACTTTTTTTTTGTGTCTATGTAAAACTAACCTTCTTACCACAATTTCACTATATTTTATACAATTCCCAGACACGCAAAGGAACATGACAGTTGGAACTGAACAATCAGTGCCAAGACTCGTTAATGAAAATATTGATAAATCCTCTCGTTAGAACAAACACTCGTAGCATGTGTGTGTATGATAAAAGTTGATAGCCTGATATGTTATCACTAGAGATGAGACACTCAAAAACAGAAACGTAGCAGTCATAAAAATCTCAAAAAAGTATCTCGAACATAATAACTATGAAGACCTTAACTTTAAAAAACAATTTTAACCAATTGGCAAAAAGAATTAGTGGGGAGAAATTTGTATTTATATCATTAACTAGCATAAGTAGCCGGTGTGGCATTGCATCGTTACCCCAGGCAGGGATTTTTGTGTTTCAGAAAGACCAAAAAATATATTTTATTTCTTCCGACACCCAGTTTTTAATTAATTAGAAGGAAAAAAAATAATCCAAAACTTAATATTCAAGAGTCGAGGTGCACATGTTCGTAAACAGGGGATACTAATTTTCAAATTTCAAATATCTGTAAGAGATGGATATTGCGCAATGTTCATTACAAATACACAAACTCTTCATTTTATAAAAAAAAGTGTTTTCTTTGTTTATGAAGTAAATGACAAGACAAACAAAATATAATTTGTCTGTCGCGCAACTTTTTTTTTTCTAAATTATTTTTAAATTTTCTCTCTCTGTATCCAAAAATGTACATTTTTAGATTCAAGATTTGTTAAAGAGAATCTTTTTAAGATTTTTATTCGAAAAATATAAGATTTGACCCATCTCTAGATAACACACAATTTGATACCGAGGTCTCAAGAAAATATTTTTTTTTTGGTATGTTACCACTTTGAATGTTAATGCATTTGTAGAGAGAGAGCGCGGGAAAATAGATAAACTTTTTTTAAAAGTATTTAACACACTATTTTGAGCTGACTGATTATACAGCAAGCAATAATTTCTTTGAGCAAGAGAGAAAGTGCCTACCAATTTCCTTCCAGGGTTCTTCTACACGCTACAATCGACATGAGACCGACAGCTTTACTTTCTCTCCAAAGGAAGTTGCACCACAGATTTTTATCGCTCAAGAAAAATCTTGTCAACCTTGGTTGGGTCTGAACCCAAGAACATCATGATCCTGAGGCGAGAACTTTACCCCCAAGACCAACCTAGGCCAAATATTTAGAACCCAGGACCCTTTGTTTAGCAGAGACGGATGCTACCGACTGAGCTGACGTGTCTCGACAGTTAAATGAGCAATAGCACTCTCATGGGCATCTCAGTTAATTATATGTTTTTAAATGGAATGTGTTAGTAAAGGAGTACAAATAAATTGTTAAAAACAAAACTATTTATTAAAAATACAATTAACTTTTTTAAATATATTTATTTGATTTCCCCTCGAATATTAGTAACTGGATTCAGCCTCTGTGGTTGACCCTGAAACACAGATGAGATATTTTCGTTGAAAAAATTAACAAGAAACTTCCAGCCAGACATGAATCAACTTGGTAGTTTATAACTAAATATTAATTAAAAGCTTGATTACCTAAAAACAACGACGATCCTGGTCGATGACACTGTAGGATCTTGGAATCAGCCGAAGTGAATTGTGTTAGCATTTAGCAGCGTGGCGATCCCACTGCTGCTAGCACGCCCCCCTCTGCGTTTAGCCCCTGGGCCGCGACTGCATAAACTCCAAGGGATACCATCGATTCAGAGCCACTTGAAAACATATGATTATGAGAATTTTTATTTGCATAATTCAATAAATATTGTTTGAAGTCTTCTAACAGCCCACATATATTACCTGAGATAGTATCAGTTTTTTTTAACACACTAGGGACAGGAACCTAAAATCCTTAAGGATATTTGAGATTTGAAACTAAAATCCCTAGAAAAAATATGTTCTTTCTTTCTATTTTATAGCTATAACACTATTTATTGATGGTTCAGAACCAATTATAATTATAGAATTAACTTAACCACAGCCCAGACAAATAACACTTAACTGAATGCGTGAATCTTATAATGAATGGATCATAAGAAAGAATGTTATCATTTAGTTAGTAATTGTACTTTCTTATAATTCTAGTATATTACTACTTCCTCTTATGTTGATAATTTTTTTCCAGATATCACCCCCACACCCCGGCCATTAATTCCTCACTGTGAAAGGTGAAACCAAAATTTAACCAATGAATTTTTTATTTTGCCATGCTGGGAATCAAACTCAGGACCCTTAGCTTTAATATACAATCTGATAGAGCTAAGCTATCAGACCTCTCGACAAAATGTCAGTCTCTGTAGAAAACTTGAAATATATGTTTAGTAGTATTGTGTCACTTGTAAAAATACAACAATCCACATTTAGATTGATTTTTTTTATCTCCCTATTACTTTATTACCAATAAAATGTTGGCCGTTAGAAGGATTCTTAATCAGTTAATGGGAATTTAAAGTTGTTTTTTTTAAAAATAATAATGTTTCAAAGTTATATAAATCATTTCCTTTAAGCTGTAATTTTGCCACAACTAAAAATAAAAAAAGTTAGGCTGCACATATAATAAGAGTACAGTTTTCGAAAAGATAATTTTAGGAGAAAATCACACTATATTCATGAAAAAACAGTAATAAGGCTTATTGGGTTCTTGTAATAATATTATTATTATTAGCGTCTTACTACCTGTTCGGGTTGTACGCACTCCCGCTAATGTGTAATGATAGGGTGATTGTGAGATGAAATGGAGGAGCTACAATTTAACGTGGGATCCGAACCACAGTGGAGGCCTGGCGTTCCCCACATTCTTGTAATAAAAATGTTAAATAAAAGGGGACGTAACTTACAAGTGTTGTGAGTGTACGAAGCTGGGGTCGAACAGAGTCTCCGACTGTGTTCTGTAAGGAGAGTCTCCGTCACACTGCCCCTCGAACACACTGAAACAAGCAGCTTGTTTACAGAGTGAGTGTACAGGGACCATTTCAGGGGGGACGGCATACCCATAGCCACATGTGAGACCAAAATATGGACATTCAACGTATGTATGGATGAAAGAGAGTCGAGGAAAGTGGTGAACACGGAGAGCATGATAACCGACACGAGGAGAAACAGGATTAGGAATGAAGTCGCCCAAGCAAGAATTCGGGAACGGGGATTACATGAGATAGTAGGGCATATATATAAATTTGTCCAGTAAAATAATATTTTATTTATTAAGGGTGTGTGAAGCTTAGTCTTGACTTCGGAAAAAATATCAGCTTCGGCTTCACTTGGAAAAAAAAAGTGGCTTCAATAATAAAAGATATTGACAGCTAAAATATTCAATTTATGTTCAATTGTTGACATTATGATTTGTTAAAAATAAATATGCATACAAAAAATAGCATCTAAATATATATAAATAACTAGTGTTTTTCAAACTTAAAACAACAAAAAATATTCAAACTTCGATTCAGCTTTGAGCATATTTAATATATTCGATTTGAATTTAAAAAGCAGGCTTGGAACAGCCCTATATAATACAAATCTCAAATTTAATTGCCAATTTATTCACCTAAGTTAAGGTTTCGATCTTTCCCAAGATTTTAACATGGGTATTTAGTTGAATCTTAAAACAACAAGAATATCCTTTATTTATGCACGCCTAGTCATTTTGCTGTTTAAAAACTAGGCTCACAACACTCGAATTAGATTCTTATCAAAAGAATCAAATATTTGGCCAACAGTCAATACTTTTTTTTTAGGTATTCAACATTCAGTCTGAATCAGACCACGACTTATAAACTAACTTAAATCCAGAACAGACACCTTTAGTTAAGTAAAGAAAAACGCCACCAACATAACTAAAGTGTCAGACTAACAGACAATACTAGGCCACCGATAATTATTGTCAAAAGAATTCACTAATTTAAATTAGTTTATAGTAGATTATTGCACGGTCAAAAGTAAAATATATGAACCTACCTATTCCACAAAGTATTACTTTGCAGCCATGTCGACGAGGTCAGGAAGTAACAAGCGTCTGTTGCACGCAAGGCATTCACCCAACTGGCAACAGAAAACAACCAATAAGCAATGCTGCCACCTATACAACTAAATCATATACATTTAAGAATCGGCTATGAGAATTATTTAGGAATGCTTATTATTTTAACTACAACCAAAATCTTTTAAGAATTTTCATAGGGTTTTCAGATTCACTATTGATAGTAACCGTAACACACATTTTAACTTTTTTAATAATCTCAAAATTGGTATCATTTGTAAATCATGTTTGAATATTTGCTAAGAAAATCAGGCAGTTTTTTTTATTAAGGCCACATAAAAGTAATTAGCGTAGAGCAATATAACATATCTTTAAGAGATATTGAGTATTAAGATAATATATCAGTGATATATATATAAATCTAACTTAACTTAATTTAAGCAGGTTTATTATGTTATTAATATGTTCTGTATTTAAGCCTTTGGCGTTTACCGGGAATGAAATCTTTATGTGTGGTATGCTATACATACTTATTATTTTTGTATCATATAGATCCTTCATCTCTGTACATTACATTTCTTTTTTTAGTTGTTAAGTTGTTAAATAACTTTAGAAACGATCTTCAATATTCACTACCTCCAGCCATGATATTTTCATGATGTAAAATGAATTCATAAATTTAAAATTATCATGTACGGTGTTTTCTTTGTTTGTTCTCTTATTGATTACAACCAGTTCTTTTTTTTTTTTTAATTTATATTTACACTTAAATCTAGGATTATACTCTACAATAGAACGAGCACCATAGTTTTTATTTGTTCCCAACATTCTTTGATCGAATCAATTACATTGAAACATTTTTTTTATAATACTTTATTTTGTATTTATTTAGTTGAAAAATAGAGATTGCTGAATTGGTTTTTAATACATTTATCTATTCTTATAAAAATTGTTTGGAGTGATATATTTTGGAAACACCCCCACATAATCAATCAAAGTTTTGTCAGGGTGTCCAGCTAAACTATATTTTAAAGTCCCTCGACTTTTCAAAGATTTTCCAGCCATTATACATAACTACAAAGTATATTACACATTATTTTACTAACACACATACACCTATACAGGGGTTCAGGGATTTCAGACTTAAGCGATGAGCTATTGAGATCTAAGTTATAGATTTAAAAGAGATCCTAATGAGCTAGTTCAGTTTAAAAATATCGTTATGAAACACATTCAATATTTTTTATAGATTTCTTCTTCTTATAACATATTTAGATTCTTGCCCCATACCTAAGCTATGGCTAAAGATGTATGTATAGGAATCACACGTCGACTTTAGAAAACCGAGATTATGTTCTCCTGTGTTACACAATATTATTGGTATCTATTATGTTATTTTGACTATCATAAAGTAACAACAGTTTTTTTAAAGTAAATTCATTAAAAAAAACAGAGATATATGATCTAATTTTCAGACTTTTCCTCATTTTCTGGGTTGCTGGACACCCTGTTTATATTATTACCCAGAAGGGGAAAAAAAATAAAAATTTGAAAAGTATAAAATACTTAAAAATATACGGTTTTAGCCGCAGAAACACCGAGATAACGAGCAAGTTGTCACTCACCTGACTAAATTCTCTTTTTATTAATTAGAGAAATGTGTTCATGTAATCACCAGCACCTGTTTTTTTTATCAGTCACCTTATGCCATCAGTTTTCAATACTAGCCTGCAGACGAAATCACTTCAAGAAAACATGATTAAAGTAAGCAGAGAAGAAAAAAATATATAAGAACTTGAGAAGATTTGTTCTACAATTTCATCCTAAAATTGCTACCAACCATCTGGGTATTGTACCCGCTTTATTCAAAAATATTTTGGTGTTGATCGTATTACACTTTCAATAAACTTTGGAATTCAATTCCAAAATTGTCAACTTTTTAATGACAGAAATAAATACCTTACAGATAAGACTATTTACCAGTATCGATAGGTGACAAAATAGTTTTTAACCCACTTATGTGAGGAAATAATATAGATTGATTAGCATTATTTAACATTTAAAAAATCTCTATCGAATTCTCTATCTATAAACTATTTATAAGTCTTAAATTTTTTATTCCTAATATTCTGTTTCTTTTCTCGCTCCAGAGATTTCACCCATAAATATTTTTTTTTAATAAGGGTGGTGGTAATAAATACTATTTTCATTTGAAAATTTGTTTTCTAAACAGCAGTGAAAGCTTTCTTTACAAATAGTATTTAAATGTGGAATCAGTATATTAGTTTGCTGTTGCCAAACTAGTTTTTAATTGCCTACATATCCACCTGATTAAAAGAGTTAAATTAACCACTGATGGTCTCGATAGTTCATCATCAACTGTTTCCAGCCTGTGGCCGGATCAGTTTAGTATAATACCTCCATATTCCTCTACCCTTTATCCTCTGTCATCTGTTCCTCCAATCTCTTTTTTGGTCTACATTGCGGTCTTTTTCCTACATAGTTTATCTGTCATTCTCTCCTTTTCCATCCTCAATACATGACCATACCATCTCAGTGTTGCTGCCTCTACTATCTCACGGCTCCTGGTGACAACTAACTTGCTACAAGGCACACTTCAAGGACACTTCTCTTACCTACAAAACTCTCCCTGTCGCCCACTTCTTATTAGAGGCTCTCTAATCCCACATTTTGTCTCAAACACGTTTCCAAGATATTTTAAGTTTTGTACCTTTCTTTCTCAGTTCCGCTCCACCCAACTTTATAGCTTTACCCTCTCTTAAGGCACCAACAGTTGATAGACTTAAAACAAAACACAATCCCTTTGTCTTTATTTTCTGCCCTGGTGATCGCCGTCTCTGAGAAACACCAGTGATACTAGTTTGCATTCTTTATTATGTTTACCTTATTTTAAATTCTCAATCATTCCCATTCTTTGTAGTTGTATCTTTTGAAAACTAAAAAATAAATAAAGGCACTTGCAATCTATATAAATCACTTTTGAAACTACATGTAAATTTAAGAGGAAAGCTTTCCATTTCCAAAAAGTGATTAGTCAAATTCGTTTAAATTGGTTTTAGAATACCTTATATAGCTACAATGTTTAAAAATGAGGTGGCCCAATGGCTAGATAATTTTATAATAAAGGAAAGTGATAAAACTTAAGAAAAAAGAAAAATCAACTATTAAGAGTAAATTTGATGAAGAAAGCCCACCTAGGGAAAGAGGAAAAATGTGGGAAGAGTCCAATGCACAAAGGTGACATCTTCTTCCTTTCTTCTGTCTTCTATAGTTGAAGTAGTCACACACACATAGAAGACAGAAGAAAGGAAAGGAAGAAGATGTCACCTTTGTGCATTGGACTCTTCCCACATTTTTCCTCTTTCCTTAGGCGGGCTTTCTTCATCAAATTTACTCTTAATAGTTTATTTTTCCTTTTTCTTTAGTTTTATCACTTTCCTTTATTATAAAATTATATAGCTACAAGTGATGCTAGTGATAATCACTTTATACTAAAAATATATTTCAATATGTTGGAAGCTCAAAATATTTTAACTATAATTTCAATTATAAAAGTAGTTTTTGTTATTTGTTTTACATATTAATTTTAATCCCATACTTCCATTTTTTCTCCCTCGATTTAGCCCTCAGTTCTTCCAAATAAACTCGCTTTCTTATAACTTAAAAACCAGATAGATACTTTTAACTAATAACACTAGGAGGTTAAATTTTTCTTTTGATTATCTAGCACCAGGGCTTGATTATTTATATCCTAAGATATTAGGTTACCCATAATGCACTGCATGGTAATGAGAATTTACCAGTTAGAAGAAAACCAGAAACTATGTCATAAACTTGTAGGCACAATGACTAAAAAAATTACCTTTTTACTTTTTTTATTATTATTTTAGTCAGTATTGGCAGAGAATATATAGATAAAGATTGCCTACATTTCTTTTACCTGAATTTATACAACACAATGGCCAACCAAAGAATACATTCCATTTGCTTTTCTTGGCACAAAGACAAAGAAGGTTTACTTGGATTTAAAAACTTCAACATTTATATATCTTAGTACTTTTGGTACAGATATTAATTAACGATGTGTTTTTTTATTTGTTCCTTTACATTCGTCGACCTTTGAGAATCAACATATTTATAAATATTCGTATAAATTAGTGTAGTCATCACCATGACCAAATTCACTTCTATAAAGATCCGATGAGCTTGCCATTTTGACGAGCAGCCTATTTAAGCAAGCAGTTTCCATATTTATATTATTTTATGAAACTTTCAAATAATACTCTTTAAATGACAAAAATAATCAATACTTCATACAATACCTGATATAATACTTTCGTTATTAAAATTAAACCAATAGCACATACTTGTCTTTTTTTAAATGCCCTGCATTTAAAATTGATATTATACTAAACCTTTGGCGAGTTTTTTTTAAAAACTTCTCTCTTTATGTTGATCTGGCTTTAATAAAGAAATATTTAGTTTTATATGTCAATTAAAAGCTGCAATATTAATTACTCATTATTACGTGAAGTAACTGGCAAGCCCATTTATAACGGGTACACCTACCTTGCCGAAATAGAATGTACAACTCAAAGAGGTGTGTGAGGGAGAGTTGTGGCCAAGACATTAAAAAAGTCTCAACATTATTATTATTTACTATTATTAATACTTTCACTTAGCACATACATAATCATAATGTTTTGATACAAAAGTCACACAAATAAAATAGCCAGATCTATTAAATGCACAGGCTTGCGCTATGCAAATCAAAGTTAAGGTTTAAAAAAAAGTACGACATGTTACTTCTGCCCAAATTGCATTTTACTAAATTGTCAAAATATTTTTGGGTCTTTATATAATCTAAGAATTATAATTAATATAAACTTTAATTGACGATACATAAAATATTATGTTACTGCTGTAAAAACCAACAAAGATAATAAGAACTACCATTTATAAATATTGATTTTGTTTACAAAACCTTTAGTTAAGATTAACACACCAACAGGGAAAAACTAATTTAATTCCCTCATTACTTCTATTATTATTACTACTACTACTATTATAGGACATTCACTACCTAGCACATAAAAGAGTATAAAGTTCACCAACATATTTTAATTAATTAGCCCCAATTATACGAGAGTAAAAATTAACTATACAACTTTTTTTTTTAAAGAAAAGAAGAGATCTACAAGATTTAAATCTGTCTTTCCATTTCACTGTATGTTTAACTTCTTGTGGTATACCTCATACCTCTCGGTCTAGAGGTTGTTTTTAATGAGAATTATTCATTCACTTTCACATTAACATGATTTCCCCTCATCATAATATGTAACATCACATCTCAAAGTAAGGATGTGTTATGTTTCGGGTAATAAATTATTCTTGTCATTTGGCCTTTTTTTTTAAAAAAAAAGAGCTAATCCTACGACCACTTAGGCCTTAGTAGCGGCGTGATTGACCGCCATAATCGCGCGGCTGGCCATAACCAGCCGAACTGCCACCTGAAATCAATGTAACACCAACATACACACTTTATAAGATTCCGACCAGAAATGTTTCCGAAACTACTTAAAAGACAAGAAGTGATGTTAGTGGAAAGTTTAAATTTGTTCAATAAAAATAGACAGTAAGAAAGATATAACCTAAAATTAATGTTTGTTTGTGAGTCTACCTTTTCCAAAAATATTTAAGCAGTAAAAAAGAGTTTGATCCTAATTACTCAAGCAGGGCTGCCACTTGATTTCTAAAACAACACTCACTGAATATTCCAGGTTTACCAGAAGGTAGTCTTATTTTTTCCGAACACTTTATAGTTTATAACAAGGGTTGGGTTTTCTTAACCTTTTTACAATTATAGACCTGCAAATGGACTGCCCAATGTGTCCCCATATGTGGTATTAAAAAAAAGAGTTTTTAAAAACTATATTACCATCCTAAATGAGTTGATATAACTTAAAATCCTTTTTTTTTTTTGTAAATTTATTATAATGTACGATGTATATTTCAATACAAAAGTTATTTTCATTTAAAATATTTAATTTTACCATTTCAAGCCAGTTAATACAATAGCTTATGTTCCAGATGAATAATTATTTTGTATACTTCATTAAATAAACTTTTTTTTATAACTAGTGCTCATGTGTTGTATTTACAACCTCGTCGCTGTTCACAGATGCAACATTTTCCCCAAAAACATTCATATTACTAATGGCATCTTTATTTATAATTAAATACATATATAGATCAAGTTTATATGATTATGACAGCTCTTTTTAAGTCACTTGCATAAATTAGGAAACTCTCTTTTCCATTATAAAAATTGGTTTAAAGTGGCATTGACTACCTAATCAAATAATTAACCCTGAATTTAATTTCTATAGTTTCCTAAAAAAAATATGTGATTCATTATTTTTTTAAACAGATACAGTAAGAAGTTGTACTTTTAAGCTAGGTTGACAGAGTCGAACTACGCTTAGACCGAGCGCATTCGGACCGAGTTTATATACTTCATTCACGGGAGGAGTTTACCTCTGAAAGGTCTTTTTTCTTACCAATATCCTACTATATAATAGATTTCTGGTAGGGAAAAAAGTCCTTTCCCAGGTAAACTCCTACCGTGAACGAACAATAAGCGTGTTTCCTTGTTACGAGTGTGTTTGGGCCAATTTTGATAATTCTGATTGTAGTAAGATGGAAGATCTTGTGCTCGAAGGAACCGGGCCATTCTTAATTTTGTACTCTTTCAAACTTACATTCCACAAAACTTCCTCAATCTCGAAGACCTTTTAAATTCAACTGTTTCTAATTCAATGCACTTTCTTGGTATTGTAGACGTGACTCCACTTTCTGCCACAAATGAAACGCGACTAGGACCAAGTAATCTCGAAAGGTTCATCACCAACGTATGACGCCGTCAGAGTGCAGTCGGATTGTGTGTATACACGATATGAGTGAACGCACGCTTCCGAGTGAGCTCCGTCTGAGCGTACTCTGAATGTGTCAATGTAGCTTTAGTATTTATTTATATATATAGATCGTAACTTTAATATTTACTATACACATAAAATACGTTACTCCTTAAAAGGTATGCTTATGTTTTATTGTCAACATAAGCTTCTTACCTTCAGGGGAAGTTGACATAAGTCAACATATTGGGGGGATACACTAAAGTAATTAAACTTGTTCTATTGAACAAATCACCCTTCGATTAATTATATAGCTAAGAGATTTAATTTAAACAGCATCCAAGTCGTCGGATTTAGATTTTGCCTTTTCTAAAGTAACCGAGTATTAAAAAAGAATTCCAGGTTTTTTATACTATCAGCTTTTACTTCCATTGACTTAGAAAATTTAAATAACTTTAGAAACACCAAATCATCGTTTCTCAGTATTAACACCACCAGTTGTTAATTATTTTGTATGTGGTAAACCAACACCATTGAAACAATATACAAACTATTTCAACACCTAAAACAATATAAATAAACCTATTTTTTTCTGAAGAAGTATTTAAAATCGGCAATTGGCAATGCATCTTGTAACTATAAAATTTACCCTGCAACCGTTGTCAATGTCATAGAGATAATTTTTTTTGATATGGTAAGCCACGATGAAGATTTTGAACACAGTAAACAATAAATATGTGGTTTCTCAAAAGAGAACAGCCTGATCAAAAGCAATATAATAATCCAAAGCATAAGTACCTATTGAAAGTTTGACTATATATAATTATAATGGCTATTTTTGCTTCAAATTGTTTTTTAAATAATACAACAGGTATTATTAGTGTGGTAATACATCTATTTTAAACTAGATATAGTTAGAAACCAGTTTGGAGCACACTTCATTGCCCCAATCAACAAATATTTTGATATATATCGATTTGACTGCACAGTTATCAAAAACTACAATATTTATTTGGTAAGATAAAATCTAATGCTGCGATTATAGGAAGGACCTTTTTTTTTAAAGGCCGTGTTAAAAAAAATGTGCCATTTCAAATCTTATTCATTCGTTCAATAGTTTTGTTAAGGACTTGCCAAATTACTTACTCAAAAGTTAATTTTTGAATTCAAAATAAAGTAGTTTAATGTTTATGTAAAATGGTTTCCTTTTTTCGTTGTACAAAGACAATAATGCTGAAATATTAATCAATTTGTGTTTAAAAATGTGCGTGACTACTTCTAATATATGACACAGAAGGGAGGAAGACGATGCCACATTTTTTCACTTTCCTTGGATGGAAATGTACACCTTTTATTTTTTATCAACTTCCATTATTATAAAATTACTTAAAAGTTTAATCTTTTAAATTTAATTCTAAGTATTTAACGTGCACTTTTCGAACCAACTGGTTTTATGCATGCACAGGACTTAAAAACTAACTTAAATATAGGACAGACACAACATCCAGTCCCCAACCATTAATTCAGCGCTGCGAAAGGGAAAACCCACATTTCAACGACGATACATTTTTCAGCTATGCCAGGAATCAAACCCAGGACAATTTAACTTACTTTGGGGTCATCCATAAACCACGCCCACATTTTTACTACCCTTTCTTGTTTTACTCTTCCCTTCCCCCTCCAATGCAATACCATGTAGACATTAGAGTTGACCCCCCCCCCCCCCC
>CABFVX010004272.1:0-15084 GCA_902151425.1 Timema shepardi | reverse complement strand
CCCCAATCTTGTGTTAAGTAACTTTCTAGATTGAGAATGAATGTCATTATTTCATAGGAAAGCTTTGTGACACTAAAAAGACTTGGATTTAATGAGAGTCAGATCTGGAAGTTATCTACAAGTAAGCATGATTGAGGAGAAAGGAGGGAGGAGAAAGGAGGGAGGAGAAAGGATTTAATGACATGTGGACAGCAGGGAGAGTTGTTCTACAGGTGTGTAAGAAACCTGCTATGGAGAGTTGTTCTATAGGTGTGTAAGAGACCTGCTGTGGAGTTATTCTATAGGTGTGTAAGAGACCTGCTATGGAGAGTTGTTCTTCAGGTGTGTAAGAGACCTACTGTGGAGAGTTGTTCTATAGGTGTGTAAGAGACCTGCTGTGGAGAGTTGTTCTACAGGTGTGTAAGATACCTGCTATGGAGAGTTGTTCTTTCAGGTGTGTAAGAGACCTGCTATGGAGAGTTGTTCTATAGGTGTGTAAGAGACCTGCTGTGGAGTTATTCTATAGGTGTGTAAGAGACCTGTAGGTAGAGGAGAAATGCCCTGGAAGTGTAAGGAAGTGTTGTACCGGGTGTACTTTGTTCCATTTGTCACATATGCAGCAGAAACACGGGCAGTGAATGTAAGAGAAACTAGGAAAGTGGAGCACATGGGAATGAAGTTTAAGAGGAACATGCTAGCTGTCACGAGGAGAAACAAGGTTAGGAGAAGTTATCCAGGTACAGGGAGTTCATGAGATAGTAGAGGAAGCAAGAATGAAATTGTGTGGGCATGTAATGAGGATGGAGAAAGAGAGTATACCAAAGAGAACAATGGAGCATGTAGGAAAAATGCTGCAAAGAAGACCAAGAAAAAGATGAAAGGAGCAGATAACAGAAAGTGTGTGAGTGAAAGAAGAATGGGAGCAATTAAAGGAGGAACAATGGTGGGTGGACAGAAAATGGAGGCAATTTACTAAACTGACCCGGCCACAAGTCAGAAACAGTTATAGGCTGTAGTTTATTAACGATGAAAACATGAATAATATTTTTTTCAACATTAGAATGCAAGTATAAGACGACCTACCCTCCCTTACCCCCCTGTAGACCTTATAGCTTCTACCGAAATTCTGTGGTTTAAAGATGACCCCCAAGGGTGCGTGAACAGCGGAACAATAATTGGGGGGGTTGGGTGGACAAGGGTACCAATATTTAAACCTAAATGTGGGGGAGGTACAAACAACACTTAAGGGGTGAGCAAAGCCATTTTTTTTTCAATTCGAAGCAAAATAATCAAATACATTAAATTTTTTTAAAAGCCATTTTAAAGTTTGAATATATCTTGTTAATTATTTTAGGCTTGAAAAAAATATTATATATATGTTTATTTAACGTTTTAGACACTGGATTACTTGGAAAATGTTCTATTGCACAAATGTTAGTAATGTTTTATTTTATTCTGATAAATACAACACAATTCAATATTTTTTTAAGCACTGCGTCATACTACAACTTTGGGTTGTACGACTATGTACTAATTATACTAATGGTTATTTAGGGATCAGGAAGGATTAATTGAGAGGAAATGACCACGCATTTGCATTAAAGGAAAGTGGAAAACCCTTTAGGTAAAAAAACAAACTGTGCACTCAAACAGGATTCAACCCCCAAATTCATTGTCTGTGGCAGTCTAGTCTATCACAAGAGTAGTACAATTTCAATTACTTTGGATATTTTCGATATTAATATTGTATGTATGAGACAGCTCATAATGACAGTAATTTGCACAGGGTTCTGTTGGAGGATAGGAATTTGTAAAATTGTGGATTCGACATAACTTTAATATTTAAAATATACAAAGATTTTGTAAGTTATTAGAAGTTTAACACACCCTTGAAACGCAGGATAAATAACAAAAAAGCAGCGATTTTAAAACTCTTTTTCAACTCACCGTACATCGAACAAGGCGCTAAAATTTCCCAAGGATGCCATGTTTTCTAAGTAAAAAATTTTAACATTAAAAAAATCCAAGTACTAAGATTGTGATTTGTTATTTAAAAAAAATTGTTTATCATGGATTTTCAGAATTTTATTTTTATCACTTCTTGATCTTCCGCTTAACTTTTGTGCCACACCGTTTGAAAAACGCTGACATAGCACACACAGCGCACACAAAGTAGCGATGATATTCCAACTGGCTTAGAGTTGCGCAAAACCCAGATGTGGTAAAAAGAGTGGGGTTTTTAATGTGATTATTATTATTATTATTAGCACCACATCTTACTACTCGTTTGGGTTATACGCACTTATGCTAATGTGTAATGGTGGGGTGATTGTGAGATGAAATGGGGGACCTACAGTTTAACATGGGAACCGAACCACGGTGGAGGCCTGGCATTCCCCACATTCACAAGATGTCTTGTCAGAGGTGAAGGAAGGGTTTGGTAACCAGATAAATCTAGATAAATCTGTGGCGGGACCGAGGATTGAACCCCGGCCGCCAGCACAGAAGTCTGACACCTTACCCCTAGACCGCCAGGTCACCAACGGTTTTTAATGTTACAGTTTCCCATCGTTTCTATGTACAAATCCCCCCTCTTCAGCCTATAGCCTTACCATCACCACAAATAATATGTTGCAGCAAATCAACACAGACAAAATGTTTCTGCGATAAACTTGCTTTATACATTAATGTGACTTTTAATTAAACTAAATTCTAAGACAATTAAAAAAGAATCTGAACCATAAAAAATGAGTCACAAAGAGAATATTTTGTAGGTCATATAATTTGTTAATGAATCATATCTATGGAGCTAATTTGAATAATACACCATTTTTTTCACAAACATCTTTAAGCAAAGTCATTTTTTTTCCCACAGAAGACATTTTGTGTGTTAAATAAAGCTCACACAAATCGACAGTCACCCCCGAACCATTGCTAGCCTACCACTTACCGTATTCAGGCTTGCCATAGCCCCCAGCACCGTAGCCAGATGCATCTGAAATTTAAAAAAAACAAAACCTTTGCTATATAGTAGGTGTGTGCAGTCTTCCCGCCCCCCTCCACCCAAAATTGAAGAAAAGTCAAATTGAATCATATGAGATATTCCAAAAGTTATATTTGAGGTTCAAACATTAAAAAAAAAAGGTTTAGTGATGGAGAGGAGGGGGGAGTTATACTTTGCATAACTATGTAAATTTAGGTATTAAATATAATTTTCAAACATTATTTATTTCAACATAAATATTTTTTTTCTTCTTTAAATACTACATTTTAAAGTTATTATTATAAGATTTAATTTATTTATTTTAGATTTATTTTTTCTAAGCAAATACTAATAATTTGTGATGGGAAGCAGGAAAAAACCATTAATTTGTGTTTTAAGTGTACTTTTTTTTATGGTGAATCTTTGTAATTGTCATATATGGAGTTTTACTATAGAATCGAAGTAAATAAATGATCAAAGTGAAGTTAAGTTTTTAAAGGTTTGACTACCCCTAAAACATTGTAAAATAGGTGTGTGAGGGTACTCGAAAATTGGAGTGAAAGTTGAGTGATAGTGGTCGTACGAAATCTACCCAACACATCTTATATTGGAGGTGTATTAAGATTCAAAACTTCAACTTGGCTTTGAAACAAATATCATTTTCGATTTGACTTTAAAAAAAATTCAGCTTTATAGGTTAAGAAAGAAACTTCACCAATAAAGATAATAACATCTAAAACAACATTTAAATTAAACTAATGCTATTCTGAGTTGTTATATATTATGTAACAAATCAATATAATATGAAATAAACTTAAAATTAGTGAATTTGGTTATAAATGCAAGAAGGTACGAGAGAGGGAATTAACTCGACTTTTCTAGCCATCGCTCCTAAACCGTCCTCCAAAGAGAACAAAATGTAACTCGTAAAGTGAGGAGATAATCCTTTAGAAGTAAATGAATTGTAAGTTGTGATAAGAACTTGATTTATCGGATTAAAACAACAAATTACATACAATTGCACAATAGAACATTTTCTAGGTGAGCAATAAGAGGTTTCCCTTATGAGAAATAGAGTTAATAGACTTCGGGATCTCGTAATTTTGAGTTTATATTGATTTTTAATTAAACTTTAATATACCGATTCCATATAAAATCCTAAATAGTCCTTACATATTTTTTTTTGTCCGATTCAAAGCGTATAATCTGTATGGATAAATTAAATTAATTTGAAAACCAATCTTGTATTATATTTGGAAGAAGGTACAGGAAAGGTGGATAGAAACATATAAAAGGGGGACAAACACAATATGTAATTTACAATGAAAAGAACAACACAGTTCACACTTTACACTGCTGCCAATGGACAAAGAGGTAATGGATGTCTCTTAAAGAAAATTGATCGTCACCGCCCAACCCCCCGACCTAGGTTTCATTCTATCGGAACTCATCAGGGAGGAGTGTGAAACGCGCAACGCAACTTCCTAAAAGAGAAAACCAAAAAACACAAAAGAGGAGAGAGAAAAAAAAAAGAAGGAAAATGGTATTCACTCACCGTAAGCGTTGGAGGAAGTGGAGTAGCCTCTGACTTCATAGGAGGAGGCTGTGTTGTAACCGCCACTGCTGGAGTAACCCCCGTATGAATCAACTTCTGGGGCTACCACAAACAAACACGTGACCTATAGGTCCCACTACACACACATCCCAGCAAAACAATCCCTTCAAAGGGCCAAAAACATCTGTATATAATTATGGGCCGCTAAATGTTTTTAAAATTAAGGATGTTGACTCGACAATCTTAATATGTATCGATATTTAAAGAATCAATCTTAAAATCCACGATTCTGAGGTCTTGGGACCATACCGGGTTTGCTGTACGAGTAACTGTCGGGCGCAGCGCCGTAGCCGCCGGCAGCAGAGGGTCCATAGCCTGGTGCCGGTTCTGCGGGGGGCGCGTTGTACCCTGATGAATAATCCCCTGCCTCATAGCCTCCCCCGCTCGAATAATCGGCACCATACGACTGGCTGCCTCCATACGGTTGTCCGCCCCCATATGCGGGGGGCTCAGTGCTGTAATCGTGAGCGGGCGCTGGGGCGTACGAATGGGCTGGCTCGGCTCTGCAAGTAGAGGTACCCTTACAGTACACACAATACCTCACTCTATATTATTATTACTATCACCGTGTCTAACTATCCGTTCGGGTTATACGCACTTACGCTAATGTGTAATGGTAGGGTGATTGTGAGATGAAATGGAGGACCTACAGTTTAACGTNTAACGTGGAATCCGAACCACGGTGGAGGCCTGGCATTCCCCACATTCACAAGATGTCTTGTCAGAGGTGAAGGAAGGGTTTGGTAATCAGATAAATCTGTGCCGGTACCGAGGATTGAACCCCGGCCGCCAGCACAGAAGTCTGACACCTTACCCCTAGACCGCCAGGTCACCTCTCACTCTATATAAGTTCAAGAATTAACCCCAAATCATGCAGTGCCCATACTACCTTCATCCTTTTAAGATAAACACCTAAATAATTATTCACACAAAAGCCAAACAAACGTGATCAAATGATGTGTGCTAAGCCCGCTTTATTTTTTATTTTAGTTTTGTGTGGAGAAAAGCCAAGTAAAATCATATTAAATATTCCCCCGAGTTGAACTTAAGTTTGAATGTTTTGTTTTCATTGTTTTACATAGCAAAAATACCATATTGTGCATATTTTTATAACTTTAAAATTACTAAATATAATCCACAGAATGTTTCATTGTCAAAACGCCTCGTCATATTTCTCAAGATGATGAACCATGTTATTTCCGCAAAATACAATTAAATTGCCAAATATTTTTCTCAGGTTAGTATTAGTTTGCCATGTACTTAAAGGAACAATATGACCAAAAATTGTCAAGTTAAATGTTTAAGTTTTTGAAACTTAGCACATGACTAGTGCAAGGATATCAATACCCAGAATTCATTAAATTATTAAGGAAAGCACGCCGAGCAAGTAAAGTTTGGGTGTGTTGAGTTTCCAAACGCCAATTCACACAAATATCAGCTCCAACAATTTTAAAGTGTTGCCAATAAAATTACTGACAGTGTTGCATATTTCATGATACGCTAGTTGTTTGCATATTTCATTATTTGCTAGTCTCACTTGGTTATTTCCACCCCTATTCCCCCTCACTCAACTGCAGATTTCTTGGAATTAGCCACCCCTCTACCCTCCTCTACTCCCAAGTAAACCCTCACACCTGTCGCTTATTCCATCTCAAACAGTGGTCTGCGGATTCCAATCTCTATCCCAACTCTGTGAACCTCTCTTGCTCGGTTTTGTTTGAATATGAAATCGTAAACAAACCCTGTGGAAAGTGATTTTAGTGCGCGACTCTTCATAGATAATAAGTTAATAATGTTCTTGGTGTGTGTTTTTATTTTATATAATATGTACTCATTAAACGTGAGTGTTTAGGAGAGCTCCTCTCGCCAATTAATATTCTTAAGAAGCCCATCCTCGGATCAAGAAGATCAAGACCATCACTCACAGGTATTCTCGACTCTCCAGTCAACAACACCCCTAAAAGGTAGGCTTTACACAATACACCTTTTTTCTAAATCAACATTCAACTCCCGTCTCTGTTTTAGTGTACCTAAAACTGGTCCTCCGAAAGCAAATTACTTTTTTAGTTAATCTTAATTACATTAAAGAGACAGATCACTCATACAGACAGCTATATTATTCAATTGGGCGGTGACGATTGATTTTCTTCAAGAGGCAGCCAATACCTCTGTCCAGTGGCAGCAATGTAAAGCGTGAACAATGTTCTTCTTCTCAATGTAACAGCCCACATTTTACATCCATTGCTGTTTCCAGCCTGTGGTCAGTTTTTTATTCAAGCCGTATGATCTCCACTACCGGCTCGCTAGGCCTGTCGTGACTTTGTATGCCTTATAATCTAACTTATGACTAGGACAACCACAATATCTATTCCCAGGCCATTTATTCAACACGGAGTTAAGGTGTTAAAAACATTACAAATCAATATTTCATATGGAAAAATATCCGAAGTAATTAAATTGTATTACATTTGGAAGCCGGTATAGAAAAGGTGGATAGAAACATATAAAAGGGGGACAAACACAATATGGCCTTTACAATGAAAAGAACGCAGTTCACACTTTACACTGTTGCCACTGGACAAAGAGGTAATGGTTGCCTCTTAAAGAAAATCGATTGTTACCGCCCAATCCCCCGACATAGGTTACATTCTATCGGAACTCATTAGGAGGAAGTGTGAGACACGTAACACAACTTTCTAAGAGAGAAAACAAAAAAACAAAAGGGGAGAGAAAGGAAAATGGTAAAGAATGATAGGAAGTAATTAAATTGTAAGTTGTGATAGTAACTTGATTTCTATCACCCGCTTCAGTGGCCACATTGTTTAAGGAGCTACTCTCGCAGTAGACTAGACTGCTGATGATCGGGAGATCGAGGTTTGACTCTCAGTCGGGTGTACTAAGTTTGTTTTATTTTCAAGATGATATTCCCCTCTCCCTCCACACAAATGTGGGTACAATTCATATAAATATAACCTCTTTAATCCCTAAAACCATTAGCGCTCTTAGTACTTATCTGATTAGAGTAAAAATATTTTAAACAACTGTGCAATTAACACATTTTCTAAGTGATTTTAGTGCATAAAATTATACAAATAACCATATTTTTTTTTCAAAACTAAAACAAATATTCTGTGATTTGGCTTCCAGAATATTTCATGTGTTCGCAGCAAATTGAAAAAGCCGATTCTGCACACCCCTAGAGTAAAGTGGGAGAAATAGAGTTAATGTAAAAACTGTGAAGCATTGAATAAGGCAAATTTACTACCTAGACATAATTTAAAATAGAAATAAATAGAAAAAATATAAAATAAATTTTGTTTATAATCAGCTGCTTTAAGTCATGGTTGCAATGCATCATGGGTCAACATACAGCAAGTAAATTACTGCGCCAATCAAGCAGATTCTGCTTTCTATTTTCGGTGAAAGTGTGAATCAAGCTTTACACATTTCGATGGTTTTAGCGTTTACTTTTTTTTATAAATCAAGACAGTTTCCATCACATTAATGTACTAAAATTTTGACCATTCAAACTAATATATTTTCCTAATTAAAAAAACCAATCAAAATCCCTTTGATACTATTAATTTGCCCTCCTTGACTAATAAGTGCCTTTAGGGGACGAGGTAGCGGCAAAATTAACGGTAAAACATTGTAAATATATACATCTATATGAACCAAAGAGGAAGAATGTGTACGTCATGCTCTACCACCAAACAATCACCTGAAAAACGGAAACAAAAGAGTGAAGAAACGACTCACCTGTATGGCGGAGCGGCGGGAGGCGTAGCATAGCTACTACTGGAGTCATAGCCACCGCCCCCGCTCGAATAATGGCTTGAACGTAAACAGAAAAAAAAACAACAGCTAAAAATACTACACAGCGAAATCTGCAATCGCCTAGGAATAGGGGGGGGGGGGGGGGGAAAATATTTATCTTTTAGAAAAAACACGGGGGTTAATTTTTAAATTTTTTTTTATAAAAACACAAGTNNNNGGGGGGGGGGAGAGACATTTCATACTTTAGGAAAACACATGTGATTAATTTTATAACATACTACACAGGCAATTGGCTACAAAGGTCAAGAAAGGACAAGGAAAAAAACTATCGATATAGGAACCTTATAAAAGATGTATGTGTAACTAAATAGTAGAGGTGGGGAGATTCAATAAAACTGATTACGATACATAGGGACACCTAAATGTAAATAGCGAGACGTGTTTATATAAACTTCTGTCTAGCAAAAAACCCGCCTCGGTGGCGTAGTTGGCTAACGCGTTTGTCGTGTTGAGCTCGACTGCTTGAGGACGGGGAGATCGAGGTTCGAATCTCGGTCGGGTGAACTGGGGGTGGTTTTTCCACTCTCCCTCCACGCAAATGCGGGTTCCCTTCCTCTAATTCAAACTTCCAAATTCCTAATCCATTAGCGTAATTAGTACTTAAAGCGTATAACCTGAACGGGTAGTAAGACGCGGTGCTAAATATTATTATTTAGCAAAAAAGATATATATATATATATATATTTAAACTCCATGGCAACAGCTTGCGTGCGAGCTGAACAGACCGCAATATCTTGTTGGACTCGCTGCCCCCTTTTGGTCTAAAACCGACCTGCCAACATGTCCGATTCAATAAGGCTTTATTTGAAGGTATTAATACATGTTTACTCTATAATATGATTTAATACTTAATAAAATTGACATTTTTCTTTGTTAAAATTTAAAAAAAAAATATGATCTTCAAGGTTTTATAGTTTTTTGGTATGTTATAAAGTAGAATGCCTAAAAAATTTTTATATGTTGGACGGATGCTTGGAAAGAAACGAGAAAAAATATATATATAATTAAGAACCGGAATCAAGATTTGAGAAATCGAGCTTGAACTTAAGAATTTGAATCGAGATTTGAAAAAAACTAGCTTGAAGTTAAGAATCGGAATGAAGATTCGAAAAAGAAAAAAAAAACGAGCTTGAACTTAAGAATCGAGATCAAGCATCTGAATCAAGAAAAAGTCATTGTGACATCTCTAAATTTAAATAATTTAAATCAATAAAATATGTTTATAGACTTGCACACCCCTAGCATTAATATAACTATTATATTTGAAAGAAGGTACAGGAAAGGTTGATAGAAACATATATAAAAACAACAAACAATATATAGCTTTTACAATGGAAAGAAGAACACAGTTCACACTTTACATTGATAGCATTAGACAAAGAGATAACGGCTGCCTCTTGAAGAAAATTAATCACTACGATCCAATCCCCCGACCTATTTTTCATTCTATCGGAACGCATCGGGAGGGATTGTGAAACGCACAACACAACTTCCTGAAAGAGGAAACCAAATAAAAACCAAAAAGGAAGAGGGAAAGTAAATTTGTAAAGAATGATAGGACACTTCGATAGGAACATGTAAAAAAAAAAGAATAACATAAAGGGGAAACAAAGGAAATGGAATCTATTTTAGAAATGTATTAATAGAACTAGTAATGTTTGCCATGCTATACATTCCCAAGCAAACAACCTGTAAGCAAATGAAACAACAAAATCAAACAAACGACTCACCTGTATGGTGGAGCGGCGGGAGGAGCTGCATAGCTACCACTGGATTCGTAGCCACCGCCGCCGCTCGAGTAGTGGCTTGAACGTGAACAAAACAAAGAACGTCCTTTATCGACAAGATCTCAATTCTAAACCAGTGTCTTCGTACGGAGGGAAACTTTGGAGACATACCGTGTCTTCGTACAGAGGGAAACTTTGGAGACATACCGTGTCTTCGTACAGGGGGAAACTTTGAAGACATACCGTGTCTTCATACGGGGGGAAACTTTGGAGACATACCGTGTCTTCATACAGAGGGAAACTTTGGAGACATACTGTGTCTTCATACAAAGTGAAGCTTTGGAGACATACTGTGTCTTCGTACAAAGTGAAGCTTTGGAGACATACCGTGTCTTCAAACAGAGGGAAACTTTGGAGAAACACTGTGTCTTCATACAGAGGGAAACTTTGGAGAAACACTGTCTCTTCATACAGAGGGAAACTTTTGAGATATACTGTGACAGAAGAAAGGAAGAAGATGTCACCTTTGTGCATTGGACTCTTACCACATTTTTCCTCTTTCCCTAGGTGGGCTTTCTTCATCAAATTTATTCTTAGTAGTTTATTTTTCCTTTTTCTTTAGTTTTATCAATTTCCTTTATTATAAAATTAACAATAACTGTAAATTCACACGTTCACCAAAAAACAAGCGCAGAGCAAAAACGCGGTCACGTGACGAGGTCTTAGCCAATCACAAGATTTCCACTTTATCAGCGCGAGCAGTTCTGCTAAAGTTCAACTAATCTCAAACTCTGACCGAGAGAGCCAATCCAATCTCAAAAGTCAACCATCTCAGATCAGTGCGCAGGCACATTTGACAACGCGTGCACTTTAGAGCTAGACGCAAGCTGGCAGATTCGTTGGATGTTGTGAGGAGATTTGAAATAATCTGTTAATGTTAATTATTACTATTAGATCGCGTATTACTACCCGTTCGGGTTGTACGCACTTACGCTAATGTGTAGTGGTAGGGTGATTGTGAGATGAAACGGAGGACCTACAGTTTAACGTGGAATCCGAACCACGGTGGAGGCCTGGTATTCCCCACATTCACAAGATGTCTTGTCAGAGGTGAAGGAAGGGTTTGGCAATCAGATAAATCTGTGCCGGGACCAAGGATTGAACCCCGGCCGCCAGCACAGAAGTCTGACACCTTACCCCTAGACCGCCAGTTCACCAACATCTGTTGATGGAAAGAGTATGTATCGATGTATTGGATTGTGCCCTGACCCAGATTTATAATTTTCAAACATCCAACAGGAGAAGGATCTAAAGTATATGTTGATATTCGGCTGTTCAAGTTTGCGTTGCAATGCATCATGGGTCAACATACATACAGTATGTGAATTGCTGCCCCACTTGAGTGGTTTCTGTTCTTTATTTTCTGTGAACATGTGAATTAAGCTTAATAATCTATTTTAAAAATTAGCACAGTAATTATCAAGGTTTTTTTTAATTAGGTTTTAAAACTAATTAAGTATCATTTAGCTTTTATTTGAAGAGAGCAACTTTTTCATCATAAAATATTTTATCCAAATTCACTCCAAAACATTTTCACATAACATAAAATGTTCAAAAACGCGATATTCAATTTAAAACCATCATTTTTGGATTCGCACAGCCTTAGGCCATTTTTTGTGATTAAAAAAAAAGCGTTTAAAAATCGAATGTATATGTATTAGCACTGAAACTTACCATTCGAATTTTCCAACACACCTGTTTTGTAAATAAAACATTTTGCTCGGACAGAATGATAGGCACTTGGAGGTGACTTTAAAGAGCTCTTTTAATATCCATCTAACCAGGGTAACTGGTACGATACTCCGGTAGACACACCAATCATATCACGAGGTTTTACACATTTTTCACTCGACAAGTGAAATAGTCTAAGCCTATTAAATTTTTAGTATAATTTTAATATGGTAGGACCAATGGTACAGTGAATTATATTTGGATTAACTCTTTTAAATTTTCACTTAAAGCTGAACAGAATAGAAATGACATATAGGAAGTTTTTTTTAAAAAAAAATTATCAATTAGTGCATATTATATTTGTATTTGTGATATTTAAAATAAAATAATTGATCTGCCTAATAAGAGCAGACCTAAACATTTAGTCATTGATTTTTACTTTCAATATTTTGGATCAAAGCCCTTGTTCGAATTAATATATATGTATATAAAATCAAAGATAGGCATACAAAGAAAAAATCAAGAGTGTTACCTTGGTGGAGCGTAGCCATTGGAGCCCTGGGAAGAATCAAAACGACCCCTCTTGGCCATGGGGCCTCCTTGGGGTCCTCCTCTCTTGATGGGTCCTCCATACCTGTCAGGAGGCGGGCCACCACCACTACCTCGACCCCCACGGTCAAACCCACCTCGCCCACCCCGAACACCCCCTCGGTCCATCCCTCTGCCCCCTCGACCACCTGCCCCAAACATGGAACCACCACCTGAGGGGGGGGGGAATAAAATCATGAAAAGACAAGGCCAAAATACTTGGAGGTCAACTGAAAATTTAGAAAAAAAGTCTAACTCAAGTTGTCACTATTTTCTTAGCACAAAATTTCCCACTTTTACATACACTTTAGAGCATTGACAATAGTCAGTCTTGAGGATGAGGAAGGTTGAATTTAGAAATAATGCACCCAAATTTGAATGAGAGAGTAGAAAGCCATTTTGGGAAAACGAAGCACACCTGTATGGTATTTGAACTTTGATCTACCTGTCGTTTGCAGTCTAGTCTAACAAGGGAGTGACGCTTTAAACCATGCGGCCACTAAAGCAGGCTTCTTTTTATTGCACCCTATCCCTATATTGAGCTAGTTCTATATTCCATTCACGGTAGGAATTGACTTCTGAAAGGCCTTTTCCCCTACCATAAATCTACTATATAGTAGGATATTGGTAGGAAAAAAGACCTTTCAGAGAGTAATTCCTACCGTGAATGGAATATACCTACTGACAGCTAAAAGCTTTGAAAAGTTACCAGACCAAATTATGTATCCCTACGCTGAAACATATGATCTGCAAAAACATGTGTTTAGCAGCTGTCACTTCTGATGGTCGACATTTAGGTTTATATACCTAAATGTTGACTGTCAGAAATCAGCTGTGAGCTGTCAGTCAGCACCAAAGAAGCCATGGGGCCACTGTAGTTTGACTTTAAGAAAATCTGTTTATACAATTCTTCGGGTATGTAGCAGTGTTGACTGTTTAAATAGCCTTACCCTCTACTATACTTAAAAAAATAAAAACTCGAACTACATCTCTGAAATTTATTTTATTTCCTAAATTATGTGATTCAATTTCTAAGGTAAGTGTGTGCCTCATTTTCCAAAAATCCTATTGGTTACCATGCCATGGAAAGAGAATTAATTTTACTCTTGTACACTTTGTTTCAGTTACATTAATCTAGTTTTCTAATTAGGGCCTATGTACATTGTATTGTAGTTAAATATTATAATCTAATATTTCTTTGATTGAAGCTCTTTGTGTACTTATTCTTCTTCATCACATCCCACACCTCCGTGAATGCCGTCTCCTCCGTGTCAGTAACTTTTTTAAAAACGTACTCATTTCCAAAATAAACAGAAATGATTTGGGAAAGCAATTTCCTAGTGAATAAATACCTTATATCTAACTCGCACATAAATTATTTATCATTTTGGATTATTTAAAAGAAAAATGTAATTCCAAAAGGAACATTTCTGTGAGAATGACCCATAGCTAAAAAGTTTTAATATTTACAACTTAAGGCAAACATAATTAAGAACTACTGTACACACCTCTTTGGAACCTGCCCCCCCCGCGGCTTTCCCCTCTCGGCGAGAAATCGCCCCGGCCTCTCATCACCCCCATGCCACCGCGCCCTCTGAAAAACAAAATAAAATTTAGATACAATTTTAGTCGTGGATTAATTATCAAAAGAATTATGCTTGTTTAAGTTTATTTATAAAAAGGAAAAAAAATATGCCTTTAAACTATAAACAGATGTCCGAGATATCTGTGATCTGACAAATGGATATAAGTGTTTATTTTGTAAACATAAGGTCACAAATAGTTTTTATTGACATCAGGAGCCGTACTTTCATTTTTCATGCGCGCCACCTTTATTTATGAAATCAAGGCAACCTTTGAGAAGCTTACGTGTTTGTAAATAATTTTAATTGAGCTACAAGGCGCTACCACAAAAAAAAAATCTTTTAAAAACTCCTTTGCACAGTGAATTAACATATATTTAAAAAATACTGGTAATTTTGCGAATTTAAATGTGGCTACTATGAAGTGTGTGCTCAGTGAAAACAAAAATCAATTTTAGTTCCAAATCTGATAAGAATCTTAAAAAAAAATGCTTAAAAGTGTATAAATAAATTAAAACAAAATTATTTGATTTAAACTTTTGACAACTCAACCTATGGTTTGAGGTATGGCTACACAAAAATAGATCCGGTAACTTTTCCTACCTGTTGTGTAGGGACATTTGTATAGAAAACTGGTGGCTATACACGCTGTTCCCGGGTTAAACGTCTAAACTTTGAGAAGCGGCAGTGGATCAGAAAATTAACTCAAAATGTAGTTTTGCAGATTTGCTAGTTTTTGCTTTCTTTTCACGCAACCGGCGAAAAACAAAATAAAAAACAAAATTGGTAAGTATTAAATAAAAAAATTTGGATTTATTTTGTTCAAACTAGAGGCCTCCAGCTCGGGAGACCAGCATTACACCTATCAATGAATGGTTGACCGAAATTGTGCAACTGTTTCTTCACATGATTGAATTATCTTTTGTCATTATTATCATCATCATCATCATCACCACGTCTTACTACCCGTTCGGATTATACGCGCTTACGCTAATGTGTAATGGTAGGGTGATTGTGAGATGAAATGGAGGACCTACAGTT
>CABFVX010004271.1:20486-68902 GCA_902151425.1 Timema shepardi | reverse complement strand
GGGGAGGGGGTGGAAGTTAGTATTCGAAAGAAAAAAAAAATTCTACGAAAGATAATCAGGCTTGTACAGTAGATTAAGTTAACATTATAAAGAAGGGGAAACTGAAGAAAGTTATAAAGCGATTGAAAAGTACAGTTATTTAAAAATAAATATTGCAGTTCTGACTTTAACTTGAACTATCTCGATAATTATTATTAGCACCGCATCTTACTACCCGTTCGCACTTACGCTAATGTGTAATGGTAGGGTTATTGTGAGATGAAATGGAGGACCTATAGTTTAACGTGGGATCCGAACCACGGTGGAGGCCTGGCATTCCCCACATTCACAAGTTGTGATTAATTCACGTCTTGTCAGAGGTGAAGGAAGGGTTTGGTAATCAAATAAATCTGAGCCGGGACCGAGGATTGGACCCCGGACCCCCAGCACAGAAGTCTGACACCTTATCCCTAGACCACAAGGTCACCTATCTCTCTGGATAATGTTAGTCAGTAATTTTTCGAACGTAATTATTAAAATCAAAATATTACAATAAAAATAAAAATGTAATTCAAAATGTGTCGCCCCTAGGCCCGTGTCTAGTGGGGCTAAAGTGTGAATCCGCCTCTGGATGTTCCAATGATCCAATACTTTTCATCTACACGAATGTGCAACATGAGAATAAACACAAACATGCGCCCACTCCATCGTCCGTCGGGCTCCAAGCGAAACAAAAACGGTACTACAAGTGGAGAATAAAACAAATATGACTTCTTTTTATCGTTTGATGGTTTTACAAAGAAACTATTTATTTTCTTTACGAAGGTCGACTGTTGTGAGAAATCTAGTTTATATGTAGTAGAGACTATAAAATGTTTAATGTGATACTATTTCACAATCTAACAGGCTGATTAGAAAAACACGTCTAAATCAAACAGTGACTAAGTGGTAGAATAGTCGACAACAGATCTTAAAGAGCCGGTTTCGATTCCGGGTGGTGCTAACTAAAATATTTAATCTGTATATACAGGCTAGTCACTAGTCCTGTTTTTCAATTGATACATACGTATACTGGGGGAGATGTATAAGGGATACTTTTAGAAAATAAGTTAGACTATCAGTCTTTCACTAAGGTTTGTGTATAAATAAATTGTGGCTACCCATATTTATTATTAGATAAACATAAAATATATACTGTAACTTAATAATCTCCATAATTTTTAAAACTTTGTTTCTCATGACAGCTATTTTTTAGGTGACCAGCCATCTAGTGCCGTCGGAATTTCTACCTGAATTTGTACCATGAATCTCTTACAATTTTGAATCGCTAGCGACTTTCACTCTTTTTGAAGTTGGAACAACCTCCATAACGCATACTTTCAAATTAACTAACAAATTAACTAGGTTATTATAGGTTAGGTTAGACGTGGGCTTGACCAAAAGAGGGGAAGAGGGGTTGAAGATGACACAGTGAGGTGGACCTACCCTATTTGACGAGAGATGAACTCTTAATTCTAGAAGAGGGGAAGAGGGCGTGGAAAAGTTTCGAGCGATTCAAAGGCTTGAGCTATTCTTTCCTGTTCAGTACATGAGATGGGCATGAAATTTTTTTTTAGGTCTGAAAAAGAAATTGAACAATATAAACTCCAATTTTTATCATGAAGAACAAAAGAAAGCCCAACTAAATATATTGACAGTTTCGACTTCACCGATGTTTTCTAATTTAATTTATCAGCGTGAAATGACGCGCTCTAAGGTGAGGACTAACTAACTCTCTGCTCTTAATGAACTGGTAGGTTGATGCCCACCAGAACGTAAGCTCGCCATTCAACCCTAACCTGTCACAACCTCCTTCTAATACATTTCCACATCATCCTCCCAACGACGTCTTGGCCGACCAAGGAGCCTTGTATCTTCAGGTTTCCCAACTAAAATGCTGTGTGCACGTCTGTCATCGCCCATACGAGTCCCGCGCCTTAATATATTTGGGAATGTATAAAAACCATCAAGTGCTTAGTCATGTAACGTCTCCATTCTCCTGTTTGCTCATTATTCTTAGGTCTACATTTCCTACTCAGCACTTTATCTATATCTACACTAATATTATCAAGAGGAAATAATAATAATAATAATAATTAGCACCACGTCCTACTACCCGTTCGGGTTATACGCTTTAAGTACTATTTAAGCTAATGGATTAGGAATTGGGAAGGTTGAAATATAGGAAGTGAACCCGCATTTGCGTGGAGGGAGAGTGGAAAACCATTTAGGAAAAATCACCCCCAGCTCACCCGACCGAGATTTGAACCTCGATCTCCCCGTCCTCATAAGTCGAGCTTCAACACGACAAGCGCGTTAGCCAACTACGCCACCGAGGCGGGTATCAAGAGGAAAGATTTTATTTTCTGTTTTTTTGTTTGTATGGTCGGGTGAACTGGGGGTGGTTTTTCCTAAATGGTTTTCCACTCTCCCTCCACGCAAATTCGGGTACACTTCCTCTAATTAAATCTTCCCAATTCCTAATCCATTAGAGTAATTAGTACTTAAAGCGTATTACCCGAACGGGTAGTAAGACGCGGTGCTAAATATTATATTATATTATTTTTGTTTGTAATGGATAAACTCAAAAACTACTGGACCGATTTTAAACATTCTTTCACCAATATAAAGCCACATTATCAGCGAGTAACATAGGCTATATTTTATTTTTAAAATTTAATTTATTCCTCATAAAAATGTTGATGGTCACTCATATTTTATGGTAGAGTCTATGATGATTCTTCAATATGTGTGTTGAAAATAGTAATGGGGGAGGGGGAAGGGTCTAGTTTTCAATAACGAAGTAGAGGACATGGTGTTTAGAAATAATTTGAAGAGCTGTGGGAAGAAAAAACGCTAACCCACATGTAAATAAATAGCTGTATGTTGCCATGTTTTTACCCATATATTTCATTTGTTGAATGGGTGGTCTTACAGTTAAATGTAACGCCCATTGCTACTGAATTTAACGTGTCTGAGTCATATATTTAACTTCCATAGATAATAGTTAATAAATTTAGGAAATTATATTTGTTCATTTATGCTAAGTGTTTTTTTTAGATATGCTATAAATATCTTTCACAGCCATAATTCAACTCTAATAGTTCTACACGAGCTAAAAGGGACATGTTGTATTCAATCTAAGGGACTAGACTAAGGAAGATGAATCACAAGCACATACCCTAAAATACGTAACCAGCGAGGATGGATAAAATTGACTCAATGTGGATAATGTTTGTGCTAAGCTGACTCGGAAGTGACAATCAAAAACAATCTATAAACTTTTGCTTGAATCTCTGGTAAGTCATTTAGTGATATTAATAATAATAGTGAGTTAAATATTTACATTTCTTTCAAATAAATTTTCGCGAAGAAGACAACATAAAATAAAAGCTGCTTGAAATGTTGACTGGAGATATTGAATGTATGCAGCTGCGAGTGGGACTGAGCTCGCAACAATGCGGGGATTCCAGTCGTTTAACAAGTTTAACAAGCCTATTCTTAGGAACTCTATGGCATTAGGAACTCCAATGTCCACTGCCGCACATAATGAAGTACACCATATATTCCTATCTTGAGCTAGTTCCATCCAGTCCACCTCATTACATCCTATTCCTATATTGAGCTATATCTATCCAGTCCATCTCATTACAACCTATCCCTATCTTGAGCTAGTTCTATCCAGTACACCTAATTACACCCTATCCCTATATTGAGATAGCTCTATCCAGTACACCTCATTACAACCTACCCCTATCTTGATCTAGATCTATCCAGTCCACCTCATTACAACCTATCCCTATCTTGAGATAGCTCTATCCAGTCCATCTCATTACACCCTATCCCTATCTTGAGATAGCTCTATCCAGTCCATCTCATTACACCCTATCCCTATCTTGAGATAGATATATCCAGTCCATCTCATTACA
This sequence comes from Timema shepardi, assembly GCA_902151425.1. NCBI lineage: Eukaryota > Metazoa > Arthropoda > Insecta > Phasmatodea > Timematidae > Timema > Timema shepardi. The sequence continues at coordinate 64,955 of CABFVX010004271.1, read as the reverse complement.
CCCTATCCCTATCTTGAGTTAGTTATATCCAGTCCACCTCATTACAACCTACCCCTATCTTGAGCTAGATCTATCCAGTCCATCTCATTACACCCAATCCCTATCTTGAGCTAGTTCTATACAGTATACCTCACTACAGCCTATCCCTATCTTGAGATAGCTCTATCCAGTCCATCTCATTACACCCTATCCCTATCTTGAGATAGATCTAACCAGTCCATCTCATTACACCCAATCCCTATCTTGAGCTAGTTCTATACAGTCTACCTCACTACAGCCTATCCCTATCTTGAGCTAGTTCTATTCAGTCCACCTCATTACACCCTATCCCTATCTTGAGCTAGTTCCATCCAGTACACCTCATTACACCCTATCCATATCTTAAGCTAGTTATATCCAGTACACCTCATTACACCCTATCCCTATCTTGAGCTAGTTCCATCCAGTCCATCTCATTACACCCTATCCCTATCTTGAGTCCAGTCCATCTCATTACACCCAATCCCTATCTTGAGCTAGTTCTATACAGTCTACCTCACTACAGCCTATCCCTATCTTGAGCTAGTTCTATTCAGTCCACCTCATTACACCCTATCCCTATCTTGAGCTAGTTCCATCCAGTACACCTCATTACACCCTATCCATATCTTAAGCTAGTTATATCCAGTACACCTCATTACACCCTATCCCTATCTTGAGCTAGTTCCATCCAGTCCATCTCATTACACCCTATCCCTATCTTGAGCTAGTTCCATCCAGTCTACCTCATTACACCCTATCCATATCTTAAGCTAGTTATATCCAGTCCATCTCTTTCAGGCCCATTCTAATGTTATCCTACCATCTGCATCTAGGTCTTCCCAATGGTCTATTTCCATTGGGTTTACCAGTCACTACCCTGAAAACTGTTCTAGAATATTACATTTACATTGCATGTTGTGCCCATCATAATATACTAGACATGAATATCCTAACAATGTCTTGTGATGAGTACAGGGTATTTAACTCATCACCATGTAACCTTCTCAACTCCCCAGAATGTTTATCCTTAACAAGCCTACACACTAAATTAAATAGAAAATAAATAGTATAACTTATTTTTAAATAGGGTTGATAATTAATATGTTCTGTTAAATTACTCTAACCTTAAAGGCGTTTGAATGTAAATATTAAATTTACCAGTAAGCCCATACAAAACTTTCGCACATTTAACCTCCCACCGTCCCTCCTCCCCCTAAAAAATATTTAATCTTTTGTTGGGTTGTTTAAATTAAATACTCAGTGAAGTGTATACACAAAATAGCAAAGAGAGTTTATTTTCGGTAATTGCTACCAAAATATTGTTAGATTTTTCTTTTAACTTGAATTTTAAACAAACAATGTGTTTTAACGTAAACTAAGTATGCTTTGTCAGAAGTCGGTAAAAAGAATCCTATCCAATGATACCTTATTCATGGCTGTAGTTTTTGTATTTGTTAATAAAAAGAGAAATAATACATAGGATAATTATGAGATGGTCTCTGAATGATTAATATCCACCACACATAATTATTTCAATCAAAATTCTGGGAAACTTAACAGTTTAGTATTGAAAATATTAAAAACTCGTTATTAAAATATTTAGATTGTTATATTTTATCATTTAGCTTAATAGTGAGATAGAATGAGTTTTAGTTTGATTTTAGAAGTAAATCAATCTTGTGTAAAGCATAACTGTTTATCAATAATGAAAGGATCACAACAGTTTACTTGGACAAATAGATGGCCTTTACTTTGATGACGATAAAATAAATCATACTAACAAGATGAGGAGGTTTGCCAGGGTAAAAAGGATGATGATCTTTAACCTTTGAATGTTTCTTGTTTGAATCCCATTTGGGCCATTATTTGGGAAATAGGAAAGGAATGAGTAAAATTGCATTCCCTATAACCATATAGTTCCAGACGCTTATAACTCAGGAATATAGATTTCCTGAAAGAACGTAGTCCAAGGGTGTTCCATAAATAAAAGGCAAATATTCTTACGATGCTGTATTTCTTATGATAATGACAGTTCTAAAGCTTCCAAACCATTAAAGCAATCCTCAACTATCTCAGAATGTTCTGTTGTGACCCTCACACTGCTGTATTTCTTATGGTAATGACAGTTCTAAAGCTTCCAAACCACTAAAACAATCCTCAACTATCTCAGATGGTTCTGTTGTTACTCCTCACGCTGCTGTATTTCTTATGGTAATGTCAGTTCTGAAGCTTCCAAACCACTAAAACAATCCTCAACTATCTCAGAATGTTCTATTGTGACCCTCAAACTGCTGTATTTCTTATGGTAATGACAGTTCTAAAGCTTCCAAACCATTAAAACATACTCAACTATCTCAGAATGTTCTGTTGTGATCCTCACACTGCTGTATTTCTTATGGTAATGACAGTTCTGATAGCTTCCAAACCACTAAAACAATCCTCAACTATCTCAGAATGTTCTGTTGTGACCCTCACACTGCTGTATTTCTTATGGTAATGACTGTTCTAAAGCTTCCAAACCACTAAAACAACCCTCAACTATCTCAGAATGTTCTGTTGTGACCTTCACACTTCTGTGTTTCTTATGGTAATGTTAGTTCCGAAGCTTACAAACCACTAAAACAATCCTCAACTATCTCAGAATGTTCTGTTGTGACCCTCACACTGCTGTATTTCCTATGGTAATGACAGTTCTGAAGCTTCCAAACCACTAAAACAATCCTCAACTATCTCAGAATGTTCTGTTGTTACCCTCACACTGCTGTATTTCTTACGGTAATGACAGTTCTAAAGCTTCCAAACCACTAAAACAACCCTCAACTATCTCAGAATGTTCTGTTGTGACCTTCACACTGCCGCTGCTGCACACATTAAATTTGTTTTTATTATTGTTAATAGATTTGTATTGCTTTCATACATACAGCGTGGATTGTGAGTAGTTTGGTCAAACTACGCCAAATTACAGATACAGTCAGTTTCTTTCAAAAGCAAATCATCTCGTTTAAGAAACAACACTTATATATTTTTTTAATTTTAGTGATATGCCCTATAATAGTCCATTAAAATTGTTCATCGATGAATTTCTAAATTTAATGCGTTCCCCGTTACAGCTGACTCATTTGATATTACATCCCTCGTAGCCCAGTAGGTGAGATATGTTCCAGTACTAATGGACCCTTGTCAAGGGGACGTACTAATGTACTATTAGTACATCCTTTCTGTGGAGGCTCTTTCCATGTCCTGATGAGATGAGGTGATGGTGATGGTGAGTATTATGGTGATAGTGAGTATGAGGTTGACAGTGAGTATGATGGTGATAGTGCGTATTAAGGTGTGTAAACAGTGGACACTCTTAAAGCTAGCTTAAGCATAATTAACTAAACCCTGGTGACCGTTGGGTAAACTCCACTTTCGGGGGAAGAAATACCTATTGTACCAGCCGGGAATCGAACCTGAGACTTAGGCTCTTAGTCAGGTGCACTGACCACTACACCACAGTAATGGCTATCACTGAACTGACGTATGAAAACGTTAACGTAAGTTTATAAATGATTCTTCTCTCTCAGATACGTTCATTCTTGAAACAATCGGGAAAAAAATTAAAACACTGAGAAGGGGGGGGGGTTCTAGCCATTAGTTTTTCACCTTGATTTTATCAAACTCTCTCCACGCTCATGTATGTGCATTTACTCAAAGCTAGCCTGCTTCTGTCATTAATCCCTAGATTAACTCGTGGTGAACGTTTTAATTAACTCTATGGGCCAGTTTCATAGTCAAATTTAGTACGCCTCAAGTGCGGCGCTACACTAAATACAAGACAACACCTACCTATACCAGAATGGAATGGGCCGTTCTTGCTGAGGAATCCGGCCCATTCCATTCTGGTTTAGGTAGGTGTTGTCTTTTATTTAGTGTAGCGCCGCACTTGAGACGTACTAAATTTGACTATGAAACTGGCCCTATACCTTAAGCATTATCTATCATACGGATTTTTTCTATTTTAATCGAATATAAATCCCAGCCCTAGTGGTAACAAACATAATATTGGCCTTTTTTATGTCCATCTTTCGTTGTCAACACAACGTAAGCGTGGCATCAACAAAGCGAACGTACTATTTATAACTGTTGACAAATAGAAGTTTATTTGATTCTAATTTAACTAAAATAACATTGTTCCTACCTCTTCGTAAATCCATTAAAAATGAGTTCTTTTTAACGTCATTTTAAAAGATTTTATAGGCTCCAATCTATTAATACCAGTAGCAAATAAACAATACAAAGTAACTATGTCATAGATCAAGTTTTCGATCCAACAACTATAATCCCGTAGACTTTTATTAATTGGCCTTTTTAAATTATTATAATGACTTTTCCAACATTCATTAAACATGAGTTGGCTTCTTTAGTCATAGGCCTCACTTTAACTCAGTCAGTAGCGTGACTGTCTGTTGAGCTAAGTGCCCTGGGTTCAATTCCTGGCATGGCCGAAAATTGTATCTCTTGTGAAATGTGAGTTTACCCTTTCTCAGTGATGAATTAAGGGGACTGAATGTTTGTGCCTGTCCTAGTCTTAAGTTAGATTATAAGACATATGAATCTACGACAGGCCTATCCAGCTGGTAGTGGAAAATATATGACGTGAATAAGAAACGGGCCCAGGCTACAAGTTGGAAACATTAATGGAGGTAAAAAGAAATCGTAAGTCTCCTCTGGTCTGGTTTCTCAGTAATGGGGAAGTCTGGGTTGTAATACAGGCTTGATGCACTGAGGGGGGNGAGGGGGGGGGGGGTAAAAAGGGTTCCTATGTGTTTTTTTTATATCTTCCTTCAAGCAAATTCTGATATATTTTCTCCAAGCTTTAACTTATTTATTCGCACCCCATTAGTACGAATATGCGAGTAGCTCTAATTGATTATATACCCCTAAGACGTGTTAAAAACATCCAAAAATAGTTTAATTGCTCTCTAAAATGTATTTTCTAATAAAATATGGAAAAATCATGGACGTAAGTGGTTGGAACATAGTCTATGTATGCTCGATGAAAGTCATGGGATTTATATTTTGTGTACCATTAAGGGTGGTAAGTTTACCTTAGTTCGTTCCACTATGGAGCAGATCATAAGATAGGGCCATAGTGCAGTACTTCAAGGTAAGACTTATCTTTCAGGGTAAACGGAGGATTTGTACATCCTAAACAGTGGCTGCTCGTAGCTAGAATGAGTGGGGGTGCTGCTCCAGAAAATGTTTAGCCTTTGTTCTAAAATTGTGTAAAAGGAAAAATAAAACATGTATAAAAAGAAAATTTATTCAGTAACTTGATAAAATCTTAACAAAAAAATCAAACTTTTTTACTTAATTTAACGTAAATTGTTAGAGTTCAAGCTTGATCTATTCATTTAAAAATGAAATCCATTCTTCTTGTTATAATTTGCACAAAAGGTTCAATAAACTTCTCCTTGATCTCGAGATGACAATTGAGGAAATTTTTCTGCATTGAAAGTACTGCAAGCGCATTTAGTCTTTCTGTTAAATAAAATAACCGAAAAAAATGAATCAAATAGGATAGCTGGAAGCAGAATAATAATCTGGTTCTACACTCTTCTACACTTTTATCACATTCAAGAATATGGTACACGGTTTTTAAGCACAACACACGCTGAGTAAAATAAAACTTCCTTCCACCATCACGCCAGAACTGGCACTGCGAGAGCAACAGTGCTCTCTCTACCTCGCAGTCCCGTCTTCCTCCCCACCCCCCTCCTATGTGCGCATGTGAACAACAGTCAAACACCACGTCGCTGGCACTGTGAAGCACATCAGTTCCATACAAAGAGTTTTGTATATTTTTCATAAACTGGGGGATGGCTACTGAAGTACTGACATTAAGCTTAAGGAATATATATTGTACTACAAAACTAAAGAAAGAATTGAAGAATAAAGGACTTATTATATTAAATGTTATCGATAATATCAAGTGTAAATAGGGGGTGCTGCAGTTACGCAGTACCTATAGACGAGCCTCCACTGATTCTAAAGGGTTTTAAAGTTCAATTATTCATGTTATGTTTGTAAATGAATAAAGTCCTAGGGTCCATAATCGAAATGAAACAGATAAAGTCGTGAAGTAAACACAAGACGTACAAAGACTGACGTGTTTAGTATGAAAGCATTCGTTGCTCCTTCATTTAAAACAATGTTGAACGAGTCATCTGAATCTAGGAGCATCTGACGTAACTGGTCTTGACTTGACTGAATTGTTTCGGTGTGAAATTAGTGTGTGGTCTATGAGCCTCCCCCCTCTAACCCCCTACAGTACTCCACTTGACACGCTGTACATGAGCAGGGCTGATCCATTGATGAGACATTAGAGCGTAACTAATCTAGCAATGGTCCTCACCTCTGCTCTCACAGTGTGTGAGGTGTGTTACACAACCAACAATGTCACGTTGAGCTGATAAACAATTACATACCACTTGTTCATGTTTCATAACACTCACTGGAAAACTTCAACCTGTCCCGATGATTAAGAAACAACGCTATTTGAGGAGGATAAAACAATAATGCGATCCATTGTGGAAATTCTGAAAGAAAAATAGTTTGTTTTTTTCAAAAGAGAACTTAAGAATTTCTTGAATTAAAACAAAATAAGTTTGGGTTTGTTACTAGAGTATAAGGATATGTGAAGCTTGGACATGTTGAAGTCAAAGTCGGAAGTCAACTATATTTTACTTCAACTTCGACACTTACAATAGTCTTCAAATCTTCTAGACATTTCCAAGGAACAAGATAACTTATATATATGAAGAGTATATTTGAAATATCTAACTTCACATTACATATCTCAAAATGTATTAATTTTTATAACAGCTCGTAAACAGTATTTTTATAACACCGACTAATGCCCGCTTCGGTGGCTGCACAGTCTATGGCGCTACTCTCACAATTGACTGGGCTGCTGAAATCTGGGAAATCTGGAGCCAGGTGTAATGAAGGTGTTTTTTCTAAAGGTTTTCCCACTCTCCTTTCATGCAAATATGGGTACACTTCCTCTAAATTCTAAGACGCGGTGCAAAAAAAAGGACATGGATTAGTGATTAAATGACATTTATAAGGTAAACAGAGATAAATTCAGGTATGTCATCATAAAATAATATAGTGTGAACATTTTAAAAATTAAAAATATTGCCATGTGATAACAATAACAATATTATCTTCAACTTCGACTTTTCTTCACATTGACTTCATTTTAAAAAAAAGTGAGTTTGGTAATACCGACTCAAATTGACAGCTCAACGGTAATTATATAAACTAAATAAGTGAGTTGAAATTTGTACATAATAAATATTTGTTCATCGAACCCAAATACACTTTATTTCGGCCAATGGGAATCAAATTCACGACTCACCGCTTGAAATCTTCCTCTCGGTCGGTAGACTAGTCTCACTGTGGAAGGATACAGACTTGGATTTTTTGCCGGTCGGTTTGGAGATACGGACTTGCGGCGTCTGCTGAGGAGACGTCTTGTAAAGGACGCAAGTTCGCGGGGGACGCCTGTCAGGGTCTTCCTCGACATAACGAGTCGCACCTCCGTTAGAACTACCCAAAACCGTTTCCCCTGGCGCCCACAGGCTCTTCTCGTCTCTTCCCTCCAAATTTTTGGCGGTAGTTGTCTCTCTAGCCGGGATTCCCCCCTCTGCCATATTTTATTTTATTTATATACTATTATTTATAAATTAAATGAACTGTACTTTTTATTTATTTTTTTCATTCGACGTTGATATTTACTGATCGAATTTGATTAGAGCCGTTTAAAACATTTCTTTCGAAGCTTTGGTAAATGCAGACCACCAGAGGAGTGAACATTGCCAATCCACCTGGCAGCCCGCTCGCTCTACTCCAACTGAAATTGCCATGGGGAATCTCGCCGGTTTTTACAGCAGACGACGGATCCATAAACCTTGACGACGTCACGAGTTCAGTAGCGTCATCACTGTACCCTAGCGGCGAACACTACCAACTAGATTCTTAACAATATTCTGGTAGGTCCCTCGGAAGTAAAATAATAAGAGTTCATAAGTGATGAAGTTAAATCTAATAATCAGTAGTTTAAAAACAAAAATTATAAACCTCAAAAGAATGGTAAAAATTTGTCAAATAATACTTTGGGGAAAATTTAACGATATTAGTATTAAATATATAACATTTAAAATTAATCATATAAATTTAAATTTTATTTAAAAAGTTATGGTCAAAAAATTATTTTTGTGGATATTTTATTAATTGATTAATTAATTTAATTACTTTCTCACAATCTTACAAGTAAGGAAGATATTGTGATCGTTAAAAAAAATCAAAATCTAGATTTTGAAGAATTTTGGCTTTTCATAACCCCCCGACCCCGACCCCTTGACCTGTACCTGAAAGAATGAGGAGGATCATGGAGAGATGTGTGCGAGATAAAAAAAAGTTTTCATAGTCAAGCATAGTCTTTTAAAATCTCCTCCATTTAATCTCTTTCTTTTAAAAGTTAAAATAGAAAAAAGTCTTCCTGATAAGCTATATTGTTTTAAAAACTTTCGAATTAAATGTTAATATCCAATACATTTTCTTAAATCTATTTTTGTATTATTATTATTATTATTATTATTATTATTATTAGAGGTGTCCAAGACTTATTAAAATATTTAAAAAAAATTACATAGGCATCTTAATGTTTTATTTCTAAATAAATACATTCATATATATTTAAATTACATTTTTTCGTTAATTTTTTTCCAGAATAATAATTCACGCCACTTTGATTTATTTTGTTATTCAATGTACTCACATACTCCTCATTAACATTTTTTTTCAGATACGAGAGTTCCACCTCATTTATATTCCATTCACGATAGGTACGAAAATCATATGTTTAGGTTTGGGGTTGCCAACACTTGTAAAAGATCACAGTTTTGTTATACATGTAAAGATCTTTAATTACCTGTTATATATTACATTTAAAATAACGTAAACTAAAGTTTTCTCATACTATTTCATTTTTTTAAATAATTTCTTTTTGTCCAACTCAAAACAATATTTTAAACATAATTAAAAGTACTTATTTTTCGTTTTGGAAAGTTACTGATTTTGTGTAATATAGTGCATACATCAATACCTTTTAATACAGGCGTCGTATTTACTTGGAAAAGAGAAAATTGGTGTAATTTTTTTACATACAATAAATGATTTTATGATCATTTTATCGTATTTTGAAATATTTAACTGAATAAAGCATTTTCATCAACTGCGTGTCCGCATCATTGTAAAAAACTTGTTTACCGTTATGTTCAATCATATGGTTTAGATTCATCAGTCGCCATTTTGAGGCTATGTTCGTTTGAAGTGCTTGTGAAAGTGGTGTGAATATTTTTTTAAGGGGAATAAAACTATAAATAAACTTTTTGTCCGACCTCAAATAAATATATAAATAATATTGGTCTAAATGACTGTGGTTAACTAACACATTAATATATTACCATCTGTTTTCATTACAGTCATCCAAAGTAATATATGTCGCTGTTGGCGTAGTGATATATTAGGGATTACTTCTAGTAACATTTCAAGTTGTCATTCAGGTAAACTTAGCTTGTGAATGCCTTATAGGAGGAAAGAGTATAAGAGGAAGAGGAGAGTAATTTTTTTGTTTTTATTTTGTCATGTATTAAACATGTCATCAGGTTTTGTTTAACTAATTATTTAATTAATGTATTATGCTAATTTTTTCACTTAATTAATTGATATATTATTATTTTTTACTTTTTTTCCAATAAAATTCTAATGCCTCAATTTTTATAATAATATAAGTGTAACAGAATCATGCGTAATAATTATGATTAATGCATAGGAGTCTGGGGCGCATTTAAATAAAGGTGCCACAGACCGTATATGGTGCATAGAACTAACTTAGGATAGGGATAAGGTGTAATGAGGTGGACTGGATAGGGCTAGCTCAAGATAGGGATAGAGTATAATGAGGGGGACTGTATAGAACTAGCTCAAGATAGGGATAGGTTATAATAAGGGGGACTGCAAAGAACTAGCTCAAGTTAGAGAAAGGGTGTAATGAGGTGGACTGGATAGAACAATCTCAAGATAGATATAGGGTGTAATGAGGTGGACTGGATAGAACTATCTCAAGATAGATATAGGGTGTAATGAGGTGGACTGGATAGAACTATCTCAATATAGATATAGAGTGTAATGAGGTGGACTGGATAGAACTAGCTCAAGATAGATATAGAGTGTAATGAGGTGGACTGGATAGAACTAGCTCAATATAGATATAGGGTGTAATGAGGTGTACTGGTATATAACTAGCTCAAGTTAGGGATAGGGTGTAATGAGGTGGACTGGATATAACTAGTTCAAGATAGAGATAGGGTGTATGGAGGTGGACTGGATAGAACTAGCTCAAGATAGATATAGAGTGTAATGAGGTGGACTGGATAGAACTAGATCAATATAAAAATAGCGTGTAATGAGGTGGACTGGATAGAACTAGCTCAATATAAAAATAGGGTGTAATGAGGTGGACTGGATAGAACTAGCACAAGATAGGTATAGGGTGTAATGAGGTAGACTGGATAGAACTAGCTCAAGATAGGGATAGGGTGTAATGAAGTGGACTGGATAGAACTAGCTCAATATTGATATAGGGTGTAATGAGGTGGACTGGATGGAACTAGCTCAATATAGGGATAGGGTGCAATGAGGTGGTCTGGATAGAACTAGATCAATATAAAAATAGGGTGTAATGAGGTGGACTGGATAGAACTAGCTCAATATAAAAATAGGGTCTAAAGAGGTGGACTGGATAGAACTAGGTCAAGATATGGATAGGGTATAATGAGGTGGACTAGATAGAACCAGCTCAAGATAGGGATAGGGTGTAATGAGGTGGACTGGATATAACTAGCTCAAGTTAGGGATAGGGTGTAATGAGGTGGACTGGATATAACTAGCTCAAGTTAGGGATAGGGTATAATGAGGGGGACTGCAAAAAACTAGCTCAAGATACGGATAGAGTGTAATGAGGTGGACTGGATAGAACTATCTCAAGATAGATATAGGATGTAATGAGGTGTACTGGATATAACTAGCTCAAGTTAGGGATAGGGTGTAATGAGGTGGACTGGATATAACTAGCTCAAGTTAGGGATAGGGTGTAATTAGGTGTACTGGATAGAACTATCTCAAGATAGATATAGGGTGTAATGAGGTGTACTGGATATAACTAGCTCAAGTTAGGGATAGAGTGTAATGAGGTGGACTGGATAGAACTATCTCAAGATAGATATAGGGTGTAATGAGGTGTACTGGATATAACTAGCTCAAGTTAGGGATAGAGTATATGGAGGGGGACTGCATAGAACTAGCTCAAGATACGGATAGAGTGTAATGAGGTGGACTGGATATAACTGGCTCAAGTTAGGGATAGGGTGTAATGAGGTGTACTGGATATAACTGGCTCAAGTTAGGGATAGGGTGTAATGAGGTTGACTGGATAGGGCTAGCTCAAGATAGGGATAGGGTGTAATTAGGTGTACTGGATATAACTATCTCAAGTTAGGGATAGGGTATATTGAGGGGGACTGCATAGAACTAGCTCAAGATAGGGATAGAGTGTAATGAGGTGGACTGGATAGAACTAGTTCAAGATAGAGATAGGGTGTATGGAGGTGTACTGGATATAACGGCTCAAGTTAGGGATAGGGTGTAACGAGGGGGACTGCATAGAACTAGCTTAAGATAGGGAAAGGGTGTAATGAGGTGGACTGGATAGATCTAGCTCAATATAGGAATGTGTAGCGTACTTTTGAAAGTGCGGCAATGAACCTTTGAATTCAGAGTAAGAAAGTAATCATCCATAAATAAACACTTGTCCTTTTACATTTCCTCACTGTCGAGAGGTTTTCCAGGCCCAATTCATGTCGTTTAATATTTAATCTGTCTATTTTAATAGTAACCAAGACGCCTGATAGGACTCCTCCGTCAACTAGAGGTGAGTGACAAAAAAAAAATTGAAACATTTTCTTTTCATACCGTCTAACTACCTAATTCTGATAATTACTCTAATGGGGTAGGGATGTTGAGGGAACCCGCATTTGCGTGAATGAAGAGTATGAAACCATCCTACACGGTTTCGAACAATGTTGGTCGCGAACGTAAGATGGTTCTATTCGGATCGTGGACACCAATTTCAAATCAGCGCTTCTAGGTAGTTTCATATTGATTAATGTAGAACAATTAATTTTACTAATAAGGGCAAAGCATACTCTTGTACTTCAAGGCCATAGTCATATAATAATTTCGGGGGGTAGGGGGCACAGCCCCTAATTGCCGGAGGCTAGAAAAACTCTATATTATAAACAGTTTAGAAGCTATCTGAAGGGTTTCTATTGTAACATAACACCATAACTGCCGGAGGAGGCTAGGACAAATTCAAAATATTAAACACCAACAGAAGCTATATGAAGTGCTTTTTACGTTAACACAGCCTCTTAATTTGTAGGTCTACTTGTGCCTTAATTCTGTTATTGTTTGAAAAACCATAAATAAAACCATAGCTATATTGTTCATTAAATTTCGGAGCGGAGTTGTACCCCCCCTCCCCCCCGCCACCCCGACTATGGCCTTTTTGTACTTGATTAAAGTGTTTAAACATCTATTTACTTATTTTTAGTTCTGTTAGTTAGATGATTGAACTAAATAATGAGATGAAAAAACAGGGGTTTGAACCTCGATCTCCTGGCAGCCTAGAGAGATGATTTATACATATCATTACACGAGCAAGGTGAATGAGATAGCTAAGAAATGTCTGTGAAAAAACTCGTTGGACAGAGCCAGTAATGAATGGCTGCTGAAGGAGTGCGGTTTGAAAGGGAATTCAATAGGTCAATGTGAAAGAAGCGTCTTACGTTGGCTTAGGCATGTTGAGAGGATGAGTGTGGATCGAGTGATGAAGCAAATATATGAAGGTAGAGTGTGTGGATCCAAAGGAAGAGGTAGGTCATGTAAGACGTGGTTAAATGTTGTAGACAAATATTTGAAAGAGTGAAACATTAATAGTTTTAATAATAAAAGAGCATGTATGACTCGGTGTATGGATGTTGTTGAAGCGAAGGGAGTATGCAATGATAGGGAAGTGTGGAGAAAGTTAGTGAGGATGGATTAAATACGGAGCTGTTTTTTGAGCTTTATGCACAATTTCTTGCCTACCCCGTAAGGGAACTACGTGATTAAGTATTTATTTACATTTATTTTTGCATCCACCTCATGAGCGCAATTGAAAGATAATGATAGTCAATAATTATCAACAATCTCCCACAGAATAGTATTTTTTAATTTTTCAAGACTAGACATAAGGCTTGATAGGTAAATACAGATAATAATCCCATATATCTCAGTCGTAAATCCTTAAGCTTTTAAACTAAGGGTCCTGGATTCAATTCCCAGTTTGGTCATTTTTAATTATAGTAAGATTATTTTTAATTCTATATTAATAGTAAACAACAATAAAATAAAATATTACTTCCAAGATACATGTCCTTTATTATTTAGACTTTATTTATGATTTGTGAAATTCCAGATGTCTCAACTCATTTAACAATGTAGAATAGTTTTCATTTTGCATTATTTTTTAAAATTTTATGAAGAGAAAAAATGTATATTATATACTTACCATTCAAGTATTTACTAATAGTCATCTTCAATTAAACATAACGATTAAAAGAAGAAAAGCGAAACGCGGGTTGGAAAGAGGGATTTTTAGATTATCAGTATAACGGTCTCCTAGTTGATCTATTTCGGCTTGAATAAATTATCTTCTGGAAAATTCCCTAAACTTGGCACATTAGCTCTAGTATTTTCTTCATATATATGTAATAAATATAACATATGGAATATCTTCTTTTTTATATAATATCTTCATTATATATATATAACTTCATTTTATTCCATTGAAGATACACCTCGTTTAACCTGAGAGGTGTCGTTCTTACCTTGTTTCATTCCACTATGGTGTAGCTTATAAGATATCATAATGTAGTCAGTCATTTATATGCCCTTCCAGTATATCCATATTTAATTAAACTAATCGTTTAGGAATGAAGAAGGTATAAAGTTTAAGAAATATAACTACATTTTTGTAAATGGAGTTTGGGAAGTCATTTAGTAAAAACCTAAGTATTTGGAGCCATCTCAATGATATATTTTCTGCTTTAGAACTTATCTAAAATAAATAATTCAAATACAGATTATTATGATCTTATTTATTATTTTACTATAATTTTATTATGCAATGTTACAAAAGTTGCTACTTTGGCTGGATATGTAGTAATATTATATAAATTCAAATATCCATATATGATATCTTATAAATATATATGAATGTAGGTAAAACTATACGTTTCATACTGATCAAATAAGTTTTTTTAAATTTGTTTTAATGGAAACAGCAATATTATTACAATTTTGTTTATTCATATAATTTGTTAAATTAACATCAGATAAGATAAACCCCTTTTACTTTACCTAATAAATCTACAGTTAAACCAAAACATTATCTTATTTATTTAAAGAAAATTAATAAGGGATTAAAAGATTAATAAAAAATATTCTAAAGTGATGCCAGAAAGAACATATTCTGTGATCAGCCATTGGTATCATTAACTGGCGTGAATTAAGCTTTAATACTAGATCAACCTAAAATACGTAGCCACGAAAATCTTAATACTCGCTCATTTCATGCTCTAATTAAGAGTCATCAGGATAAAGAAATGCACATCTGTCGATTAGCATAATTATAATGGTTATTCATAAGTTTAATGATAATTTAATATAATTTCTGTATCTAAGATAAAATATTGGTTGACAGTCAATAACCATTACATAATATGAACATTTTCTAGAGTCTAGACAAACAATACAAATACTTTTATAACTCACATAAATAAAATTAATAATATAACAACATTTAATAAATGATTTTTTTTAACTCATTCTTACTAATAAATGATTTTTTTATTCATTCTTATTAATATATAGTATACCCCTACATAGTTGATTAATAATAGACTAATTTCTAAGTCAGTTTAAATAGTGATGATTTAACTTAATCTTAATAACATTAATTAATTAATTAATTTGATTTCAAAAACTAAATGCATATGGCAAATTAATGGATTGCCAACAAATGTATTGATTATAATAACTAAAAGCATTTAGATATATTTTGAAACCATGGAAATTCACTTACTTTTAAATTCAATATGTAATTAATTAAACATAATAATGACACAAAAAAAGTTTAATATAGTCCCAATAGAAATTATTAAATACACTACCACAATATATTGACACAATATAAAAGAAAAAATTAAATTCGTATGTATGAACCATTCAATACTTACTCTGATAAAATATATTCTTCCGATAACCAAAATTTGATAAAATTTTGAATGAGATGTGTGTGTGTGTTTGTGTGTACTGTTGAAGTCATGCGGTTCATTATAACTAAGTAATATTTATATTAATGAGTAATAGCTTTATTTAAATAGTGTTTGTGTGGTTTATAAGATACATTTAAACTATGGTGGACCAAGGGCGTAGAAAGACAATTTTTCTAAGGGGGGGAGGAAAGGGGGTTCCTCTAGAAATATTAATATTTCTTTATCCAATACTAGTTGTTATATGTGTATATGAGCTCCCTTAAGGAGTCCATCAAATTCCAGGGGTGTATGGACCCTTTTAATTTCCTCTTTCTACAACCTTGATATTGGTAGTAAACCTTTATGACGGGCAACATATTCTCAAAATGTCTTTATCATTTACTATGTTAGGTTTGAATACTATCACAGCTCCCAATTTAGCGATTATATAATTAATAATGTATTTTCAAATTATATTCATGAGAAATTTAAAATATCTGAAGTTTTAACTCTCAGTGTAAACTACAATAATCCATCAAATGACTGTGTATCTTTAAAAATAGAATCTGGAATCACTTTTAACTGTTCTACAGGGCTGTGTTCTGAGTGCTGTGATTTTTGTAAGTCGATTGAGCAACAAGGGTTGAGACTTTCTGAATCCCTGCCCACACTTTCTTTACTAGCCAATTTTAATTTATTAATTGGACTGTTGTTTGCACTGTTAGGACTTTGATCGTTAGTAACAACACCTTGCTGGGTTTTCCCATCAATATTAACTTGCTCTTCATTCATTTCAAAAAATTTACTTCTCAAAATTGAGGTGAGATTTTGCCTGTCAGTCGTACTGCTACCACTCGAACTAGTACTAAGACTAGCATTGTCTGTTTTGATTAGGGATTGGCTTGAAACGTTGGATGTATCTTGACTGTTACATAGCAAATAGTTATCAAAATCTGGAATGTGTAAACCTTCTTTTTCTGTATCTGAAACAACAAATTAAAAACTTCAAAAAAATCCAAATTAATTATCTTGACTTAGAAAATAAAGTGGTTAGTATTATGTCATCAGTTAATCAGTTAGTGACGTCTTACTCTTAAAAATATAAACTTAAGCATGAACAACTGTCTTATTGTTAGAATTGAAATTTTGTGACAAGCTATATTCAACAAAATCATTGTTGTTGTCTTTTTCATATTTGTTTGGATATATTACATATATATACAATTTGCTTTACATCAAAATGAAACTGGAGATCAATTTTTGCCATTTTTGTCTGAGTCCTCAGAGTTAAACTAACACATAATACATAAATATCTGTTTCTAAACGTATATTTATATGTCATAAAATGTGTCAGGTTCGAATTAAGATAATTGTCAATTTAAAAATAATCTAGTTAGTTTACCAAAGGTAATATATAATTTCTTTGCACTTTTTATCCAGATTTTTACAAAAGTATTTTGACTTAAAGGAAAATGTTATTTTTTTAAATTAGTTTCACCTGCCTCTTAGAAAAATCAAAATTTTTAAATAAATTACAAATATACATTTCAAAATATATTAAATTAAATAAACTATAATTCTATTGTATTTTATTTCGTTGTTATTTATAATATTTTTATATTGAGATAACTAGTAATGACACATTAACTAAATTAACTTGTTTTCTATAATACATATTAAATGTATAGTGACTATTTTGTTGTAAGCTGGCGTTAAAGATTTGTATCTTGTATAGAAACCAGCCTTGTGGTGTAGTGGTCAGTGCACATGGCTAGGGTTCACTGGTTCGATTCCCAGCTGGTACTATGGGTAGTTTTCTCGAGATTTTCCAACGGTCACCAAGGTATGATTAATTAGGCTTAAGCTAGTTTTAAGAGTTTCCACTGGTTCCACACTCTCATACTCACTATCACCCTCATTCTCATTATCATCATCACCTCATCTCACCAGGACATAGAAAGAGCCTCCACAGAAAGGATGTACTATTAGTACATTAGTACGTCCCCTGGACAACGGTACATTAGTACTAGATAATATTTCTACAAACTGGGCTACGAAGGATGTAGCCCAGACACGCAATATTATTATTATTATTATTAATAATAATAATATTATCTTGTATATAAACATTATAAAACTCTTACTAACTATTTTGAATAGAATTCAGATCATGAATATTAAAAAAAAGCATTTAGTTTGGTTTAATTACGAGATAAAATAAAATACTTTTGCTTATAAATAGTTTTGAATTGTTGTAAAAAATAGAACCAAAACTACGTAGCTAAACTCCAAAAAATATCTCAGTTGTTAATGAATAATGTTCATAAAACTGTGCAATTAAATTCAGTCTAGCTATTAAGAAAACTGCAGCAATATCATGCATTTCGAAGATCAGGGTTGCAATGACCTTGAAATAAAGTTAATATTAATTACTCAATTACATGCAAAGGCTGTAATATCTAAAGTTATGTTTGTTTATAGCATCTATAGCAGTTACATACATGACGGATTAATGGGAGAATGCGAAACATTTCAGATTGTTAATATCAAGGAAGTATTGGGAAGAGCTGGCAAATGGCTTGCATCCATGGCTAGCTTGGTCTTCGTTTCCTTCTAGAAAAATTAAAACCACATGATTATTTATTAAATACAAATCCGTTTTAATGTAATAATTAGTTATTTGCCAAAAGCAGTTAATACATAGTAGTTGCTTTCTATATTTTAGAGGGGATTTAAATATTAAAATATTATTGTTATAATATACTTACAGCAATGGGAAATTTTGAGGCTTTCTGATAAAAGAGATATAATCAAACTATATTTACTTATATGGTTCAAGTGAAAATTTATTTAACTTAAAGAGTCGAAAAATTACCTTCCTTGTTTCCACTATGGTAGAGCTTATAAGATAATCTAATGTCAAAGTGAGACAACTTCATTTAAGGGTAGTTGGAGGGTAGATGTCTAAAATCTAATTGTTGTTAAGTTAGGGTGTAAGTATAAGTAAACTAAATATTTCACTTACTTGAATTTAGAACTAATTAAATAACAAGTACTAATGTGGCTAGCTAATATTTCATAAATGAGTTATAATGCATATTTAAATTGGTTCAAAAATATTATTATTACGATTACGATTATTATGACATATCTAAAGTTCAAATTTTATGAATGGCAAGCAATAGTATTCAATAAAATCATATATTTGTGAATATCAACCTATGAATGCCTAAATTAAAGTATATTGTGTAGTTATAAGTACATTACCCAGTAATTGTTCTTGTATCTAAATAAAATTATTATGTCAGCACTATTAACAAATTACAAGAAAACTTGTATTATTATTTTTACCTTTAATGGATGAAAGGACAGCTTTTGAGCTGGAGTTCAAGGTTTTATGAATAGCTACTTTCTTACGAGTTGTCATAACAATTTCTTCCACCAAATTGTTTCCCAGAATATCATCACAAGAACCGGAAACAGAACCAGTTGATCCGGATTTTTTATTTTTCCCCTCCAACAAAGCCCCTGCTATATTTTTCTTCTCCTTTAGTGAGGGTGGTTCCAGAAATACCTCGTAACACTCTTCAAGCTCCCTTGGACTTCGACTTTCAACTGAGCTACTTGCGTGGGACTCGAAGCTATAATCAAAATCAGCTGAACTTTCAGTACGCTGAGCACTGAGCCGCCTATTAGGCAATGCCACCAACATAGTCTTTGTAGGAGCGTTAGATTCATTCCAATCTTCCAAACTAGACTTGTCACTTTTGAACAACTTCTTGGTGGCCCCCGCGGGTTTCACATCTTGTGTTGAATCTTCAACAGGTGAAGTCTTCTCTGCTCCAGTAGTAGTGTCAGATACGCTCTTCCTCAACCTCTGGTGAGGTGTGGAGTCGTTATCTTCAGAAGGAGACGAGCCGAGTACAGAAAACTGATAACAGCAAGCCAATAAAAACAAATTTTAAATTCATTTTAACTAATTTGTTGCTTATATTTTTAATAATACTGACTACTGATGGATCCTTAAATATATGTACAGTAGAACCTCTCTAGTCCAATTGGTCTGACCACAGCTCAACAGCAAGCATGCATGCATGCACCGACTGGTTGATGACTGGTCGGCCATTGTTGATGCGCCATTGTTACTGGTTAATTTGCTTCCTCAGTGAGACGGCATATAGCGTCTAATGCGTGGTAATTACTCGTCGTGTGTGGATTGTGTTTTGTGCACAGAGTTTTTGAATTACATACAGTACGTCTGGAGTAAAATATAAACACGTTACTGTTCCTTTAAAATAAAAACTTAAAATGCTACAGAGACTGGACAAGGAGGAATCACTCCAGCGAAGCCTAGACTGTCGTCTCTCAAACAAAAGAACATTATCAATCTTTTTCACTAAAAAATGTGTTTCTGTATAGGATTTATTTTATTTTAGACTGTCTTATTCATGTATGTAATACAGTACTGTAAATATTTAGTTTTCTTCTGAGTCTGACCATTTTTTGTGTCCCGACCATACTCCCAGTATCATGGGTGACGGATTAGCGAGGTTATACTGTAATAGTATAAATAGTTCAAGGTCTATACACATTATAAAACTAAATATTATAGATCTTTATATTTACTTTCATAAAATTCTTATATTTATCATATAAACATGACTAATATCATGAAGTGTGCTATTAATTTAAAGCTTAACATAGCAAGGGAATTAATATTATCTTAAAATTACATCTATAATAAGCTTTAATATTACTAAGAATAGTTTTTATAGCTCATCAGTCTGCACTAAATACCTCTTTAGGGTATGCTACCTACTTCTAGCTAAAGTGGAAGGCACAAGTGATTGTTAATAGATTATTACTTACCTACTCTAAGCTCGAAAGTTGATTGCCGCCAATTAAAATGTACGCCACCTATCTCTATCCTGATCTGGTTATATCCAATCCACCTCATTACACCCTATCCCTATCTTGAGCTAGTTCTATCCAGTTCACCTCATTACACCCTATCCCTATCTTGAACTAGTTCTATCCACTCCAATTCATTACACCCTATCCCTATCTTGAGCTAGTTCTATCCAGTCCACCTCATTACACCCTATCTCTATCTTGAGCTAGTTCTATCCAGAACACCTCATTACACCATATCCCTATTTTGAGCTAGTTCTATCCAGTCCACCTCATTACACCCTATCCCTAGCTTGAGCTAATTTTATCCAGTCTATATCATTACACCCTATCTCTATCTTGAGATAGTTCTATCCAGTCTACCTCATTACACCCTATATCTATCTTGAGCTAATTTTATCCAGACTATCTCATTACACCATATCACTATTTTGAGCTAGTTCTATCTAGTCTACCTCATTACACCCTACCCCTATTTTGAGCTAGTTCTATCCAGTCTATTTCATTACACCCTATCCCTAGCTTGAGCTAATTTTATCCAGTCTATCTCATTACACCCTATCTTTATCTTGATCTAATTTTATCCAGACTATCTCATTACACCCTATCCCTATTTTGAGCTAGTTCTATCCAGTCTATTTCATTACACCCTATCCCTAACTTGAGCTAATTTTATCCAGTCTATCTCATTACACCCTATCTCGATCTTGAACTAGTTCTATCCAGTCCACCTCATTACCCCCATCTCTTTCAGGCCCATTCTAATGTAATCCTCCCATCTCTGTCTAGTTATTCCCATTAGGTTTGCCAACTGTCACTTTGAACGTAGTTCTATGCCTATTAATAGAGTGTTTAAAACCATTTTACATGTTTTAATAGACCATAAAATTTAAAAATGTGAAATGACTGACCCCCTCGAGACCTTGGTAATCCTTTAGAGAACCTCTGAATATCTTGGGGAGAGGCGTGCTTTGTGCCAGCTCTCCGATAGTCGTGGCCTTGCTGTTCACGACGTCATCTGATTTAAGAAAGAAGGGAATTTCTTCATCTGACAGATTTCCTGGAACAGAATTCTCCTGTGAGTTAACAGAGAAAGCGATGCGACAACATTTTTAGATTCTAAGAGAACTAGTATAAAGCTTCAGTCCTGTGGTAACATTTACAATGTATCTTTTTTTTTTGGGGGGNTTTTTTTTTGGGGGGGGGGGGAGGTAATTTAACTTGCAATTTCTGAACCAAGTGTTTGAATCAGCACACGATAATTTCTATGAGCGAGAGCGAAAGATCCTACCAATTTTGCCGTGAAAGGTTATTTTCACATATATTACAGGGTTATTCTTTATGCCACAATTGACATGGGGCCGAAGGCTTTACTTCCCATCCGAAGTAAGTTGTTTTATGGATTTTTATCACTCAATTAAAATCTGTCTACCCCAGCTGGGTTTGATCTCACGAACATCTGCTCCTGAGAAGAGCACTTTACTCCAGGATCACCGAGGTCAGCTATAATTTGATGACTTCTCTTCCTCCGTAAGATAATGTTTACTAACACAGTGGTGGATTGTATTCTTGCTGAGTTGTTTTTACGCCCCCTCTAATGATTTTTAAACTGATGGAAGAACCTTGGTTGAAAGAGTAACAGTCATATTTATTTATTTATCTTTGTATGGTCCAAATACCAGTACTCCTCTAACAGCCGTGCTCCAATAACTCTCTACACCAACCATATCGTTTTATTAGAACTCAAAATATAAAATAAAGATAATTTAAATTAATTTAAATTAGTTGAAAAATGACACCTGGACATGGGAATCAAACCCGGGACGTTTGGTTAGTACGACAATGCTCTAACCACTGAGTTATCCAGGATTTGCCCCGTGCTTTTCACTCATAGCTCAAGGCAGAGTCTGTGATGGACGTGTGTGGTCGTCAGCTATATATAAGCGACCAAACTAATTCCGAGCTACCAAATACCACAGTCATCCGCGACGTTGAGGGCTGTTATTCTGCCAATTATACAATACAAGCTTGTATTTAAACGAAATTCCAATGAATATCAACACACAGGTTGCAACTAATTATAGTTAAGGCGCTGTATGTATTTAGGCCTATATATATATTTATAATGACTCTATATAATCACTTAATATAGCGAGTTTATTGAAACTTGATTACAGCGGATGTCAAGTTAATGGTAGTACTTATTAAGCTCTTTCCCTGACGTTCATTAAGTGCAATTGTTTTTCCACATGTGCTAAAAATTCTTTTTTTTTCTTATTAGATAGTTTAGTTTTCCATTCGATTCCCTCTCATGTTTGAATCTAAATGGCAGAGCTAGGCATACAATAGATGGGTAAGCTTATAATTTAGGTAGAATTTTTTATAGAACACAATAGATTACTTAGGCATTTTATAAGTACCTTGTATTTTTTATTAGTAGTACGTTTAACTAAACTAAAAATATACAAAGCTAAAATACTACCTTTTGTTCTTTACAGATGTGAAACATGATCTCTTACTTTGTACCAAGATAGTACATTGAGAGATTTGGAGAACAAAGTATCAAGAAAGATGTTTGGGACTAAGAGGGACCAACAAACAAGAAATTATACAGGTTGGTTCACTCGATCTCGGTCTCTGAGTGATTCTCATACATTAATTATGTCCATTAGTTTGAAAGCTATAAGGGAAGCTCAGGGACCAATGAGTGAACCATCCTGTATAATGTTACATAACTAGGAAATTCCAAGTTTGTACGCATCTCCAAACATATTAAGAATAATCAAGGCAAGCATGATGATGTAAGGGTGGTCATGTAGCGTGTGTGGGCGATTACAGGCGTGTCAACAATCCTTTAGTTGAGAAAATTGAAGATACAAGACATTGTTGGGAGGATAATATAAAAATGTATTAGAAGGGGGTTGTGTGTCAAGTTGGTGATTGGAGGGTGGAGGTATCTCAGGATATGGTTGAGTGGCGAGCCTACGTTCTGGTGGCCTTGAACTTTATAGTTCCTTAAGACCATATAGACAGTTAATTGATACTTTAACAAAAGGATTAGCAATAGGTTAATATAAAAATACGTGTTGGGAATGTACTTTAGAGGATATTAGTGGTCAATTGAGAGTGAGATGTGAGATGAGCTGTAATAATTCCCATGATAAGAACCACCCCCTATTGCACCCAACCAAGACTCAACAAACCTCTACTTTTTCGTCATGGTAAATATAGTTTATGACGAGAGTGACGACTTAACCACATTATATTATTATTATTACTATTATTTTATTTATTTTTTTACTATAAGAGCCATTATCAAGATTCTGTATTGCCGCTACCAGAACTTACCAGTGTTTCTAGCTTCTTGCAGAGAGATGCTGGCAGCTAGCTCCCTAATACCAGCTCGGCGCTCATTCTGTTCGACGTTGGCCTCTTTGCATGATTTCTTTCTCTCCATGAAGGAGAAGGAACGACTCAGGTTAGAGTAGGTTTGTCCAACGCCGGAAGTTGAAGGCTCGGCTTTTGATTCCGCTCTTGACAATCTTGAGTTGTGTGCTCGCACAGAATCAATATGATGCGGATTAAAGAGATCATCAGCGAGCCTAGGTAGATAAAATAGACTAAAATAAATATAACGACGAGTATGCAGATTAAATATTGAAAATGCAATTTTCTATGTGGAGTTTATTATCATTATTATTAACACTATAAATATTTGTAAGTTAAACTGAAAACTTAGATGTCATCATAGTGTAGTTTATTCTATATTGATCAAAGGATCAAACTTTTATTTCTGTGCTCATTTATTGAGTTTTCATTTAGGAAAACCTTAATATAAATAGTAGAGATTGTGTATTTTCTTAAAATCCATTCTCTGAGCCACAATTCCCAGAGCCAAGTATTAGTGAAGTCAAATACTTTTATTATATAGTTAAAGACCCATACATCTCCAGGCATATTCAATTCTATTAGAGTTAATAAAGGGAAGTAGTGAAAAGTTATTAATATAAATTCATAAACCGCTGCGTTCCATATGGAACCATGAGTTGTTACCACAAAAATAGAAGGGAGGTGTTATAATACCCTTTTTCAAAAATAGAGGTTTAATAGAGTGTAATAACTATAGAAGTGCTACCAATATGCTATAAAATTTTATCTAACAAAATTTTAATGAGATTGACTCCATATGCAGAGGAAATAAATAACTGGTGATCATCAATGAGGATTTTGACAAAATGGATCAACAACGGATAATATTTTTGCTATTTGGAAAATATTAGGATAAAGGTGGGAATAAAACATGATGGTTCATCAACTATACATACATTTTATAAACGCCTGTGATTCAGTTAAAATAAACAAATTGAATGACATTTTAATCAAGTTTAGAATATCCAAAAAACTTGTCAAGCTAATTGAGGTATGTTTGACTGATTCGTGAGGCAGGGTACGGGTTTGATGTCACTTATCAGATACTTTCTAAGTACTTAATGGGTTGAAACAAGGAGATGTATTTTCTCCATTACTCTTTAATCTAGCCTTAGCTATTAGGTTAATGCAAGAGAGAAGGGAAGGGTTGACTTTAAATGGTATAACACAGCTATTAGGGTACGCAGATGATTTAATTTTGTTTGGTAATAGTAAGGAAGCTGTCGCAATAAATGCAGAAATTTTACTAAAGGCTAGTAAGGAAGTAGGTTTAGAAGTGAACGCTGAAAAGATGATGTATATGATAACACAGAGAACACAGATTGAGGACGACAAGTTAGAAATTACTGTGAGAAAATGTGTCATTTGACAGAGTTAATCAGTTTAAATAGCTATGAATAATTTTAAATAGCAATAAGGAAATAAGATGGGAAACTAAAGGGAAAACAGCAATCCGGAAATGCATACTACTACTCGGTCAGTAAATTGTTGACATCTCCCCTGATATCAAGGAATGTATAACTCAGAATATACAAAACAACAGTTTTATTGGTGCTTCTCTTTGGGTGTGAAACGTGGTCTCTTACCTTACATGATGGGGGAAAAATATAGGGTGCTTGAAAACAAGGGGCTTAGGAAGATATTGGGTCCAAAAAGTGATGAGGATACTGGGGAGGGGAGGATGCTATATAATGATGAGCTATACCCTGTACTCATCACACCACATTGCTAGGATAATCATGTCTCGTAGATTACCACTGGAAAGACCTAGCAGATGAAAGAGTAACATTATAATGGACCTCATAGAGAAAGGGTGTAATGAGGGGGACTGGATAGAACTATCTCAAAATAGGGATAGGGTGTAATAAGGTGGACTGGATAGAACTAGCTCAAGATAGGGATAAGGTGAAATGAGGTGGAATGAATATAACTAGTTCAAGACAGGGATATGGTGTAATAAGGTGGACTGGATAGGACTAGCTCAAGATAGAGATAGGGTGTAATGAGGTGGACTGGATAGAACTATCTCAAGATAGGGATATGGTGAAATGAGGTGGAATGAATAGAACTAGTTCAAGATAGGGATATGGTTTAATGAGGTGGACTGGATAGGACTAGCTCAAGATAGAGATAGGGTGTAATGAGGTGAACTGGATAGGACTAGCTCAAGATAGAGATAGGGTGTAATGAGGTGGACTGGAGAGAACTAGCTCAAGATAGAGATAGGGTGTAATGAGGTGGACTGGAGAGAACTAGCTCAAGATAGGGATAGTATGTAATGAGGTGGGTTGGATAGAACTTGCTCAAGATAGGGAGAGTATGTAATGAGGTGGACTGGATAGAACTTGCTTAAGATAGGGATCGGTTCGCTTCACTCGTTGGGGGCTCCACCAAGTGAATGTAAGCTAATGTAATTTCAGCGTTGTTTTGAACGTAACAACTTAAAGTTACCGGTATTGTTTTGTATACACCGCACCGACTTTAAAGTTGCTCCAACATTTTGATTTTTTTCGGGGGTTATAATCAAAATGTTTATCTTTTTGGAATTTTCCCGTCGGTTACAGGCTAGAAGCTATAAGTTTGCCAAATTTCAAGTGTCTATCTCATCTGGAAGTGGGCAAACATTAATGTCAGTGAGTGAGTCAGCCATGTGGCTTTATAGTAGTATAATTTTCTGTTCGTTATACAAAATAGGTAAATCTATTTGCAATTTTATTCTCCAAATTTTAGATATACATATATTATTTTAAACTTATTCTAGATAATCGAATAAATTGAAAAATGACATCTGGATGCGGGAATCGAACCTGAGAGCTTTTAATTAAAATGATAATACTCGACCACTAAGCTAACCAGATATCATCCCGTACTCAGGGTAATTCTTCACTGATATTTTAAGGCAGAGTCTGTGATGGATATGTGAGCATATTCGGCAACTAGGGAGCTATCAATGATACCACAGCGACTCGGTTGTAGCGTTGTGCTGCCAATGGTACAAAAACATTGTTGATTTCAAATGAATCAACATCATTAACAAGATACGGCTCTTGTCAGTATATATAATCAATCATCCCCAAACATTGCCTTTCATATATACTTAATTGAATAGCTTTGCTTTCTTCCACATTATTGTATAGTTTAATATTTCCTGAAGAAGATAAACATACATAGACACTTAATCATGGCATTCCCTTACGGGGTAGGCAAGAAACTGTGTATGTAACAAAAAAACTCCATCCTCACTAATTTTATCCACACTTCCCTATCCTTACATACTCCCTTCCCTTCAACAACATCCATGCTCTTTTATTCTTAAAACTCTCAATGTTTCTCTTTTTCACACATTCATCTACAACATTTAGCCCCGTCTTACATGGCCTACTCCTGCCTTATGACCCACACACTCTACCTTCATATATTTTCTTCGTCATTCGATCCACACTGATCCTCTCAACATACTAAACGAACGTAAGACGCTTCTTTCATATTGACTTATTGTATTCTCTTTAAAAACCACACTATTTTAGCT
The DNA here is from genome assembly GCA_902151425.1 of Timema shepardi. Taxonomy (NCBI): domain Eukaryota; kingdom Metazoa; phylum Arthropoda; class Insecta; order Phasmatodea; family Timematidae; genus Timema; species Timema shepardi. Next base: position 37,597 of record CABFVX010004271.1, on the reverse strand, counting down.
CCTATTAATCACTTACTTTGTACATACGAGCTTTTCCACACACATTTCTTAGATATCTCATTTCCATCGCATTCAAAATTCTCTTGTTTTTCTCTTGACAAACCCAAACTTAACATCCATAAAACAATTTTGGCGTCAACCCACTTTTATATTCTGACAAATTTAAATATAATTTCTAAAGGTTTCCTATATTACCAGATCATAATCTCAATGGCTCGAGTCTGATGCATGGTATCAACCAGGGAGCTGAGAGGATCTCCACCCTCCATGGTGCGCAGCAAAGTAGGACCGAACACAATGCCCAAGTTGCTCGCCGGCATACTATTCTCCTCGGCATGGTTGGAAACCCTCTTCAGATGTAGCATCAGCAATTCCAAAGTGAGATAGTGTGACCTTGGAAGCCTTTTCACCACATCTTTCAGCTTGGTCAAGGCACCATTCAGGTCTTTACTCCCGTCTGACGGCCACTCTTTGGCAATCCTTGGAAGATTAAAAAAAAACATCATGGGCAATCTCTTAAGATCAACATTCTAGGAGTCGATGCAAAGACATCTCGTCAAAGGTAGGAAGTAGGGCAAAATAGATCATACTCTTGTTTTTAGACATTATCGTTACTAAACCAGTTGGCAGAAAGGCAATGGATACCGCATCCTTAACTCAAAACAGAAATGAATTACAAATATTTATAATTGAATGAAAAAAGAATCTAGAAGATGAAGTCTAATTGTCCAATATAATCATTGATCTGCACTGTTTTCCACCCTTCGTAAACAGCCCCTGAAATAATGTTCAAGTGTTTTCAAATACATTTCACTTTTTCCACACAAAAAATTATAATTATTAGGGGAAGAAGAAAGTAATGGAAGATAACCTTTCCTGCAGTTTCATCACAGACCTAGTTATATAAATATGTATAGAGAATTTTGGTTGGTAAAAAAAGAATTCAAGCCAAATGACTCACCATATGGATTATGTGAATTCTTATTAATATTTCTGAAAGGATTTAACCAGTCAGTACTTATAATATATTCTCATTTTACTACCTCCTAATTCAAAACAAACACGATTGATCCCAATCAATTAGGCGTCAAGGAATAGCCAAGTGCAAGCCAGCATGGTGGATCTAAGTGCATAGTATGGGAGAATATTTTCCAAAATGCCTAGGCTCAAACAGGATATCAATCATGATATCCTGTACTGGGTTGGGGGGGGGGCATTTTAGTCTGTTAATACGCTCTTTCCAAGCAATTAAATCTTACATATTCTTTCAAACTATCCTCCACATTTTATTTCGACCAATTCAAATCTATTTGAGACGAGTAGGCCTACTAGCATTATAAAGTTTCATAAAACAGCTATGAGCGTTATCAAGAGCAAATAAATATGACAATTAGTGAAGTTAAAAATATGCCAATGCGAGATGACTGTTACACTGTTTCAAATTAGTTTAATCTCTAGAAATATGTAAAAGGATTATATTCACTAAATCATAAGAAAGATTCATTTTAAAATAGATATAGAGCTACTATTTAGTAAAATATCAATTCAAGTTCATTTTTATTATCTAAATTAGTCAGGTGATATATTGACCAGACAGGCACATAAGCTTTACTTTCCATCTGTTTCAATATCTTGACTAGTTTGCTTAGTTTAGTTTACATATATATTTTTAACATTAGCTTTAGGGATCTTTCATTGCTACGGTCTGGGCCAGTCAGATTGTATCCAACCGTAATGCTACGTAACCTAATCAAATTGGTTTGGTTTGATAAAAATTTGTTAAGATCTTTAGAATCTACCTCATTACATCCTACCCCTATCTTAAGCTAGTTATATCCAGTCCACCTCATTACACCCCATCTCCTTCAGGTAATTCTAATGTTAGTATAAAATAAAGACAACGTCTAAAATAATAATGACGTTAAATAGTTTTTTAACCTAAACAATATTTATGTCGTTGATCTGTTGACGTGCCACCGGAATCAAATCTCTAAATATTGTTCTCCTTACCTCATCATATCTGAATAACATTTAAATGTTAAGAGTGGCTCTGGAAGTTGTCGAAGATAAAGTTTGAGGACAGTTGCGATGACGTTGATTTGGGAATCCCCCAGATCAACCAAATCAGCCCCATTCTCGAAAGCTTGGCAAAGTTTTTCAATCTTTCCCTTTGCCCCCGAAATTCGGTAGATACCCTATCAACAGTAAGAGCAAGATAAAATAAATTTAAATGCTATACACTGTAAGTTTTTAATGCAACTTTCACAACATGAACAAATCATTTCACCTTCTAATTACCTCCACTTTCGGTTTTCCACAGCCTTGTTCTTGCATACGGGTTTAAATGTTGAGTGAAGAATAGTGTTGTTATAGAATAGTATTTGTTTAGTTCTAGACGCAACATTTTCTTATTTAGATAAGGGGAAAGAATTTTGATAAATATCAGAGCTTTAGGGCCAGTCTTATAACTACCAGATAAATATTGCTATTGGGAGGTTAAAGTTGTCTACAAGATAAAAGTTATCAGCCACTTTAATGTTTTACACGTGCTGTGAACTGAATTTATCTGCTGGGTAGTTATTTGTAGGAGATATTTATTTGTATGCATAAAACGCAAGGTTGGTACTATTTTTACTGGTGCGCGCATGCATATAAGCCATGCTGCTACCGCTACTACCTATAAAATAGCTACAACGCTCAACATTTGTTAAATAATGGCGGCCAAACGAGTGTGAGGATTTAGATGGTGTCACGTGGGCGCAGTAGCTAAGTTATCTTTCAAGTACTAATTTCTGTGTCTGTCAAAATGTTGGCAATAGTTGGGTACAACGTTTACAAATTTTAATTTATTGTACTCACATTTAATGATTTGTTCTTATTTAAATATAACTCTACAAATAGCTTGTCAGTTTTTATAAAAAGTGTGAATTAAAATGTTCTAGCTTTACAAACGTATAACCCGAGGGATAGTAGGACGCGGTGCTTAGTATGATTATTCTAACTGTATATATAGTTAGAGCCCGGGCCTGTGCTTACTAAACACGTGAACCAAGATTTTAACCTAACACAGATTATGATAGGCTAAACATTATGAAAAACTTCGCGTCACTATGGTAACGGCCATTTTAACTTCCAGATAAAAGTTATCAGATATTTAGACCTCCCAATGTAAATGTGATGGATAAATACATTTTATCTGGCAGATAAATGCTATCTGGCGGTGATAAGACGCACTTTTATCTTATAGATCAGATATAAATATTTATCTCGGCCAGATTAATATTTATCAATTAGTCATAAGACCGGCCCTTAGTGGACTTTAAAAGGCGAATTAGGAACTAGCACTACAGTATTATAATGATGATGATGATGATGATGATGATAATAATAATAATAGTAATAATAATAGTAATAATGGCATGTCTGGTTTACATCAATCGTAACCCAGTAGTGGAAATATTATCCAGTACTAATGTACCGTTGTCCAGGGGACGCCCGAATGTACTAATAGTAAAGTCTGTTCACGGTAGTTGATTTCTGAAAGGCCTTTTTCCCTACCATAAATATATTATATAGTAGGATATTGGTAGGAAAAAATACCTTTCAGTATGAGGGTGATAGTGATTATGAGGGTGATAGTAAGTATGATGGTGATAGTGAATATGAGGGTGATAGTGATTATGAGGGTGATAGTAAGTATGATGGTGATAGTGAATATGAGGGTGATAGTGAGTATGATGGTGATAGTGAGTATGAGGGTAATAGTGAGTATGATGGGTGATAGTGAGTATGAGGGTGATAGTGAGTATGAGGGTTATAGTGAGTATGAGGGTTATAGTGAGTATGAGGGTGATAGTGAGTGTGACGGTATGGAACCAATGGAGAGCTTAATCTAACTTAAGTCTAATCAACCCGACCCTGGTGGCCGTAGAAATTATTCCCATTCATAGAAAGATCTCCTGTACCTCTAGGTTAGCATCCAGAGGTTCTGACCTCTATACCACAAGGCCAGTTACTACACTAGTTTTCAAACAACACTCAGCTCAATTCTTATACACTACCATAGTTTGGGTAGTAGTGTCCAACCCGTGGCCTGCAACCTGATGCGGATTGTCCCACGAGTGGGGTTGGTAGTACTGGTCTAGGATATTACTTAGAATACAGGCCTTTCACCCACGAAGCGACTCAAAAGTGACGCGAGAAAAACCTAAATTACCAACCAGTAGCCTGAGCGTCACCACCTGTATATTTTCAATAGTGTTCCGCTAACGGGATTATTGTTTGCTAACCGGTTTACGACGCGTCCGAAATTAGTCACTGGAAACTCAACATGCTAGTCGATGGTTTACCTTAGTTACAAACTTAATCATCATGAATGAACACTTACTAACGTTGAACCAGTTACTGACCAGTTAGTGACCTAAATCACCAAACAGTCCCATCAACCTTGAGTGTTGTTATTGTTATTATCACCGCGGCTTCTACCCGTTCGCGTTATACGCATCTTACGCTAATGTGTAATGGTAGGGTGATTGTGAGATGAAATGGAGGACCTACAGTTTAACGTGGGATCCGAACCACGGTGTAGGCGCGGCATTCCACACATTCACAAGTTCACACTTGAGTAGCTCAGTGGACTAAAAGGTCCGGAGGCAATACGGCGATATCTTAGAACTAATATCGGGATTGTTTCTCAGACCTTGTGAAGTATTCCCCTTTCATCAATCTCGTCAATGCACTTTATGACTATATGTGGAACTAGCGCTCCGGTCTCTGAAAGGTGTTGACCAAGATCCACACCGAACGTTGTCATCTTCGGGGGCAGCTTCCGGTGTCCGCACTGGATGGTAAGACTTTCCAGGCACTTTTTGTGACAGATCAGGGTACACTGCGCAAGAAAATACCATTTTGAACACATTAGAAGTCAATGACATTCAAACGCATGAACTTTAATATCTACCGTTCGAATCCTTGCCAAGACATAATATCTAGTTTGATATTTATAAATATTGTCCATACATTATTAGGCCTAGTGTATTAAGATGCTGCAGTTAAGTGAAACATTATTTTAAAAATAATATTTTTAACACAGTTCACGAGAAATTATGTTTTAAATAATTTTGATAGATTTTTACACAATTCATAATCTTCTTGTGGATATGTCTATAATTTTGTTTTGTCTTCAGATCATTTTAGATTAAGATGAATAGATAATTTTACTAGTTTATATTTTCTAAATTTAAAGCCTACCAATAAGTTTCATTTTATGACTAAAACATTATTCCGTTTTATTCAATTAAAACTAATCAGACCTTTTTAGTTATTTGTTCTAATTAATAATCTCGCCCAGTCACAATTTTATATATTGGCTAAAACTTTACCAATAAAATTGTATACAATTGATTTAAATTTGATTTTAATAGTTATTGTTTTTATCTAACATAGAAAAAAATCAAAACATTTTATTATAAATATTTTCTACATATAATACTTACTTATTACTGAAGATTTCCAAGCGATATTTAAATAATCATAATATAAAAATATATATTGCTGGTAGTTAATAATTTAAATTGTAGATTTGGTGGACACTTGATTTCTCATACATATCTAAGACTATACTAGACCCTATAAAATAAAGTAATCACTCTGTCATTGTGTCAGGTGCTATAAAATACTTCACCCTTTCACTAAAAACTACTAGAATTATTGAGCTGAAACTTCACATGGGAACTACTCAAAGGTTCACTTAACGTATAGGCTAATTAAAATTATTTATACCACTAACCTAAACCCCAGACCTTCAGCCCTCCCCCTCGCCCCCGCCCCCCAGACGTATCTCTGGGACTTATATTGGAAATTATACATTATTATTAGATATATACATTACTTGATAGCGTGATGGACATTAGCAGGGTGCTGAACAGACAGACATATTAGATATACATGTTAAAGTTAAAAGCCTAAATCATTGAAACCTGAGTTAACTAAGTAAAACTTCTTTGTACTATACTTTCAACTTTACCAATTTAAATTCAATATTTTTCCACGTATAATCATTTGTATCAATTTGTCATCAAATTAACTGATACATAATAATCACTTACACAAAACGTATTATAGGCCACTTTAGCCTCTTTAAAACCATTAATTTGATAGCCATACACAAATAAGAATCAGATGCATTCAAAATAAAGTAATGAATTATATTCGCTTGATTTCTCAAAACAATATTTCTTAAAACACTCTTTCATTTTATGTTTCTATTTGAAATCTGTCCAAGAGTTAAAAACTAAGACAGTAAGAATGTACCAGTAAGTAATGTAGCATTTGTACTTAAACCTACCTCACTGCATTCTAATCCTTGAAAATAAACATAAGAATCACACTCCCTGCATCGGGAAGGTGTCTTCAATTTCCGAAAGTTGTGTGTTTCTGCAGCTTTGGACATGCGTGGCTTTTGGTTCCCTCCAGATATCATAAAACTGCATTCTAGAACAACATTTGAAACAGTTGATATCCAATCGATATCTCAAATCTTAGTGTAATGGATGTTATTCATTTAAAACCTAGTTACACTAAGACTAGTTTTCTAAATGTATGATATATATTGACATAACTATAAAATTATATAAATACAAACGCTTCTGTGAGACATAAAATAGTATTAAATTCAAAAATTAAGTTCTCTAGAGATATGATAGCCAAATTTACTGTTCACTGCACAAGAAGTTAATGCGAATAGAATGGAAATCTATCTAGAACTAAGCTAGTAATAGCGAATATAATCTGCTCACAGGTAAGTATACATGAAAGTAAAATATCATATATGAATGAAGTCAGTTCATAAAGACGAATACAAGCTAGGTATCTAGGGAGAGAGTCTGAAGACTCAAATGGTTACAAAGGTAAACACAGAAACAATGCAGAGAAGGTAATTCCTCTGTTAAAAATACTAACGAAGATGTGATGTGTAAAATATGTCATTTAATAAAATAATGATTGTTCATCAGTTAAAGTTGATGTTTTAATACCTTTAGTTTGTATACTTTCAACAGAGGCAGAGCTTTTTAAGTCGTTAGATTCGCATTGTGATTCGTTGCCTTTGATGAAAAGTTAGTGTTCGAACCCCGACCAATGGACCTTTAAATGGGATTCTAGATTGTGTCTTTATATCCTCAATCCCAACCGTAACCAATGAATTGGCGTTATCTTTAGACTGATTTATTATGAAATTATCAACGTCGATTGTTATGGAATACGAAGCAAAAATGGCTCGCCCATCAATCGAGAGACGTACCAGTATCCAATATACCTCACCTCCGTCGTTGTCTAGTTCATCCCCGGAAGAAGCATTCAAGATCTTTCTGGTAGCTCCCAGGTATCTCCGGTAACGAACCGGTGACGTGTCGTGACTGTGATTGCTGCAAATACTGTCACTGTCACTCCCTCCGTGAGAAGACCAGATCTTAATGGGGACTTCCTTAGACTTGACTGAGCACAAAAGACCATGTTATTCCGTATGTGATGTCACGCGTGGCAAAAGTGTTGATGTTAATTTGACGGACCTCTATAGGATCTCTTTTCTACAGATTAATGTGGGCGTAGGTTTGTATTTTTAGTACCACGTCTTACAAACCGTTCGGGTTATACGCACTTACTCTAACGTGTAATGGTAGGGTGATTGTGAGATGAAATGGAGGACCTACAGTTTAACGTGGGATCCGAACCACGGTGGAGGCCTGGCATTCCCCACATTCACAAGTTGTGATTAATACACGTCTTGTCAAAGTGAAGGAAGGGTTTGGTAATCAGGTAAATCTGTGCTGGGACCGAGGATTGAACCCCGGACCGACACCTTACCCCTAGATCAACAGGTCACCCGTTTGCTACCTGTTCGTGTTATAAACCTGTGTATTAATTACACTAACAGTGTTAGGATTAGGAAGGCTATGTTTATAAGAAGTGTACCAGCATTTGCATGGAAGGAGAGTGGGAAAACATTTTGTAAAAAGAACAAGAAAAAAAATCAGTACGTCCGGTCGAGATTTGAACCTTGATCACCTCTTTATCGGCAGTTCGATTACTTCTCCATATTATGTTACTGAAACAATGTTTATTTTTCTGTTTCATATAACTTAAGAGTTTAATGTAAATGTCCACATATTTAATATGTAAGTGTGTGCTAACGTATATGTGGTACACCATACCATTTATTTACTATTTACCACAAGTGGTGTCTATTTATATATATATATGCAAACAGGAACTACGATTAAATGGTGGTGAGCTGGTGGTTTAAGGGTAAGGTGTCAGACTTCTGTGCTGGAGGTCCGGGGTTCAATCCTCAGTCCCGGAACAGATTTATCTGATTACCAAACCCTTCCTTCACTTTGACAAGACGTGTTATTAATCACAACTTGTGAATGTGGGGAATGCCAGGCCTCCACCGTGGTTCGGATCCCACGTTAAACTGTAGATCCTCCATTTCATCCCACAATCACCCTACCATTACACATTAGCGTAAGTGTGTATAACCCGAAATTATAGTAAGACGCGATGCTAATAATAATAAGAAGAAGGATTAAATTGCCTTTTGAAATACAGGCCAAATTTAATAATATATTACTTGAAGCTCCATTTAAATCATCATGAATTTTTCTCTGAGGTATTTAATTTGTAATTGCGTGTAAGCTACTTATAAGAAAAAAATATATTTGCAATAACATTTTTCAAGGATTTATATGAAAGATCAATTTTTTTTTACCTAAATATAATTTAAAATGTTACAATAATCTCAAACCCACCATATTGTTTCCATTGTACACTTCATCTACTGTGAAAGCAAGCAGTCTTTCTTTGATATATAACCCTATCTTATAAGATACTCCATAGTGGAATAATCTAAGGTAAGTTTGATACCCTTAAGAGTAAATGAAGGGCTGATCATGAGACTGTTTGAATCAGACCTAATCAGGAGTGAGACTTCTTAGTATTGATAGTAATTATAAATAATATGACAGGTTTTATTTTAAAATGTGACGGTCAATTCATACAACGGGAATATGCTCTACAGTCTACACTCACACTTAGATCCCTAGATGGAATGCCGAAGCTCAAGAGTTATCAGAAACGAGACTGGACACAGCGTCTGTTGAGAGCTCAGATCTGCGCATGTGTAATGTTTCACCATATACAGTACATAGAGAAAGCGCGAGAACAAGGCAGTCTGCTACCACTATGCTGCAGGTAAAGGCACGCGGCCGAGCCACCGATCACACTAAAGCCAATTTACTCCACTTCTTTACGTCGCCGTCGGTCCAAGAAATGGGCTGGTTTTAAAACTATTCTCATACATTCAGATATTTTTATTTGGATTAATTTCTTTATCCAGTTTGTATGTCTTAATTGGCCGATAAATAGATATTTTTTTAATAATTCCTAATTTTTTTTTACATTTACAAAGACAAACAGCTTTTTAAAGTCATAACTTAAAAATATTTGTAATGGGTAAGAGTTGGTAATCTTCAATAATCGTACAGTCCAATTTTCATACCAAAAGATTTTTTAGTAGTTATTAAAAATAAAATTCGCTGCCAAAGTTAATAACATTTTACTATTTTACTGATGTCATTTTATAGGTATTGATATCAAAAACAGATAACATGACTTGACGTATGGATACGGGAAATAAAATCTAGTAACTTTTTCTATATGTCAGATAAGATTCTTTCTGATAGAATTAAACTGCGACTGGTAGCACTTTCATTATATTCACGCCTCGTTACTGACTCCAATTGTGAGAGTTCAAAACTAATATCTTACAAAGTTGAATACATTTTCAAATACCTGGAAGTATTTCTTCATATACATTTGATTCTGAGTACTTCCTCTCCTGGTAACGCGCTGCGGTCTCTGCAGTGTAGGGCTGGAACTTGAAGGGCGGTCTAGCTGGCACGTTCACGTCCTTTGGTGGACGTTCGGGTTGAGGAAGACGTATCACGAACTCCAAGTACTGCGAGCCAGACTCATACAGGCGACTGCTCTCAAACAATGTCTGGTACTTCACAGAACAGACAAGTCTCACTTCAGTATATGAGCTGACCGGCCTCTTAGTGTAGTGGTCAGTGCAACTGGTTTTGAGTCTAGAGGTCCTGGATTACGATTCGCAGCTGGCTGGTAACATGGGTCATTTACCCACCATGGGAGTGATGGCCGATATACACAGAACGTAAGCTAAGCTAAGATTTACTCCGCTAACTCGTTAGAAAAATAGCGTACCATATATTTAAATGTGCTGGTTCACACAGAAAGCTAAGCTAAGCCTTGCTACGCCGCGCTATGTTTTTTCCGATTGCTGGCTGGGCAATTTTTCTATCTCCCGTCTTGAGCCATCTTACGTTGCGCATGCGCATAACACAACTTGGGCTCCGTGTTGAACATACACAGTGCTGGTTTGGTGAAAATAACTAAAGAAGTGTTGAAGTTTAGTTTTCAGTTGGTTTCACGTGTATTTAAGTAATATTCTATTTAGGTTTTATATTTAATAAATGTGTTTGCATTAAAATAGAAGCGTTAATTGAACAAGTCAAACCTCCACCTCCTAAATTTTCTCCAGCTTCCAAAACAGCTGCTAACAGCAGCAGCATCTTTTCTTCCTCAGTACCATCCCCTGAACTCAAACAAGACATTTTGGAGAACGCCATCATGACTAAACTTCACTGGAGCAGACCAGAAAGAAACAACACTGAATTCTGGAGTTAAAAGAGGGACAATTGCTTAGCATAGCATAGCTTAGCTTAGCATTCTGTGTGTATCGGTCACCAGGGTTTGGTTAATTAGGTTTAAGTTAGGTTTAAGAGTTTTCACTGGTTCCACACCCTCATACTCACTATCACCATCACCTCATCTCACCAGGACATGTAAAGATTCTCCACGGAAAGGATGTACTATTAGTACATTAGTACGTCCCCTGGACAACGGTACATTAGTACTGGATAATATTTTTACAAACTGGGCTATGAGAGATGTAGCCCAGACACGCATAAATAGAGTAGCATCTTAGACCATGCGACCACCAAAGAAGCTTTTATATATAACAGTTTTATTTTTTAATCTCTTAGCTCACATTTTTGGGCCAGTAAGATAAACATCAAATTACTCTAGTCTGGTTGGCTGATAGTGGGAAGATTAATATTTCAAATCCTTCTAAAGTTGCACATGGATATCTTTTTTTATTAAATAGTTTCCCATTATCCTTCCACGCAAATACTGAGGCCGTCCTTATTCCTAAACTTTTACACTAAAAGCACGGCTTGGCGTGTGTGGTATAATTCAGGAAGAAAGAATTTATTTTAGAAAAAGAATTATCACATACCGTTTGTTACTTGGGTCCAAGTCCAGGTAAAGATAGGTTTGGGCCCTGATGTCACGTTCTCTACAGGGGCGAAATTAAAGGATCTTTTATGGAAATTAAAAGAACATTAGAGGAAAACTTTTATTCCACCCCAGCCCCTGAGCTTAAGATCTGAAATAGGTCCATTTTCCAACGTTCTACGAGTTGCCCAAGTCCCAAATTTTGCAATTTAATATTAAAATCATGACAGAATTGTATCTTCTAGCTATGTTGAGGAAAGTGATGTACAACGTTCTGAGGTTTGTCTGACGTCCGGTAGAGCTCACCTGAGTCACATTATCTTCAAAAAGTGAAAAAATGTACTAAGTAGTTTGCTTTTATCTAGCTAGTGAATATTTCGTTCGTGGGTCCCTATCATCCATGGTATATCGCGTCCTCAGGTGGCATATAGATTATACGGCCTTCAGATATGAAGGGTAGCAGCAAATATATTGAATAATCAGTCGCGGATAACCGATAGGGGTGGTCCTCCAGCTTGGGGGGTCGGACTTGGGCATGATGAGATCTCACCGTAAAAACATTTAATCAAGAAACACTAAAAAGTATGCTATAGCTGTCCCTGGAGTAATATATTCCGGAGATAAAATAGCCCCTCATTCGGATCTTCGGGCGGGGACTACTTTGGTAAAGGCATGGAATAGTAAAACTATACAAATCTGTAACTATACCGGTTGTTCTCTATGGGTGCGAAACGTGGCTTCTTACCTTATATGACGAAAACAGAGTGCTTAGGAAGATATTTGGTCCAAAAATGGATGAAGATAGTGGGTATAGGAGGAAGCTACATAACGATGAGCTGCATACTCTGTACTCAACACCAGACATTGTTAGGGTAGTAACATCTTACAGGTTACGGTGGGCAGGACATGCAGCGCGAATGGGAGAAACTAGAACCGCGTTCAAGTTGTTGAGTGGCAAACCCAATGGGAAGAGACCATTGGGAAGACCTAGACGCAGATGGGAAGATAACATTTGGATAGACCTGAGGGATATAGGGTGCAATGAGATAGACTGGATATAATTAGCTCAAGATAGGAATAAGTGGCATACTTTTGTGAGTGCGGTAATGAGCTTTCGAGTTCCTAATGCCATAGAGTAAGTAAGTAAGTGAATATTTACTTTTCAATTAAAGTGTTATTTTTCAATCTACTAACCGTCTAAACGTTTCGGCCACACCTGTACTGTGTCGTTAAGCTCCCAGTCCTGTTACCTGCATAGGAATGGGCGTAGTAAGCGTGTGCTGCATCTGAAAATAGGTGACGGTCGTATCTTTGATGACCTGGTCACTCTGGACGATTAGTTCCCGAATCTGTTGCAAGACCTCAAGTTTCACTTTCTCAAGATGAATGTGACGCTCATTAGCAGAATTCAACAATCTCTTGTAGCTAGTCTCGGCATTCTGCGCCTAAACAAAGGGTTGGAAGAAAAAATATAAATAAAATAAATCAATAAAAAAACCTAACCCTTTTAGTACCACGGCCTATTCCAGATCTGTTTGTGTAGAGTTTGTCTGCGAAGAGTGTCACTTCTTTTTCATTATTTATGTGAGTTTGTACGAAAAAAATCACCAAAAATTTTCATTTGATACGATTTTTCAGATTGTTTTATTATTTCTATCTGCATGTAACTGTTCTATAATAGAGAGAATTATTCTAAATCCAGTGAAATAATACACTCCCGCCATAAATATCGGATAACATCAGAACTAGAGCAAATTTGGAAAATCGATTTCATCGTCTCTGACCTTTTTAACGGTGGAAGGTTGAGCTGATCAGATCGGCTCTTGGTACTTTTAACGGTAGAAGGTGGAGCTGATCAGATCGGCTCCTGGTACTTTTAACGGTTAGAAGGTGGAGCTGATCAGATCGGCTCCTGGTACTTTTAATGGTAGGAGTTGGAGCTGATCAGATCGGCTCCTGGTACTTTTAACCGTAGAAGGTGGATATGATCAGATAGGCTCACACTAAAATCTCTCGTCCAATCAAAATATTTCATCAGAGTTATGCACCTTCCCTAGAAGTTCTTCCTCTTTCTGCCTCCTCTCTTGTTTGCCTTGCTCACTGACATCTGCCGGTGTTCTTTGAGCCATCTCTTTAAACCGTTGTAGATCCTCTTGCCTCTGCACGTACATATCCTGCGCTCTCTTCATACTCGACACTGATTCACGCATGCACATCAACTCGCTGTGCCACATGTCTTTAATTCGACGTCGTGTCTTCTCATGCTCGGCTCGACGCAGACTCAATGGCTGAGAAGGAAGTAAAAACACTACATTAGCTCCATGTCCCTAGCTCGTGGGGAGTTCTTACAAATTGGATTGATCCAAATCGGAGCTTATGGGTTTTAAGCTGGTAACACATTATTATAAAACTAAGGTGTGAATAGTTTTCATTTTAACAATCTTGCTATCTACCCAATACTTTTCTACGACTTAACAAACGTTTAGCCAATGAAGAGCAAGGATCGAAAAAAAAAAGCAATACTAAAATTTAGTGGTGTATTTGTAGTTTTTTAAGCACCGAGTATTACTACAAGTTCAGGTTTTGTACTAGTTACGCTAATCGTTTTAGTGATTAGAAATGTTATATTTATAGAAAATATACCCGCATTAGCGTGGAGGGAGTGTGGAAAACAATTATTGAAAACCAGCCTCAGTATACCTGACCAAGATTCGAACCTTGATCTCCCCGTCATCAAAAGTCTAGTCTATGGTGAGAGTAGCGCCTTAGACCAGCTGGCCACCGAAGTGGGTTATTTACTAGTATTACCCATGACCTGTTAGTCATCTATTCATTCGTAAACCACGTAACACTATTGAGAGGAATAGAGGGAGCTCTAATATCTATATGGTGTTACATGGGTGCTCTAATATCTACATGGTGTTATATGGAGGAGCTCTAATGTCTACATGGTGTTACATGGTGTGCTCTAATACCTACATAATGTTAGATGTGGGGTACATCATAGTGTTACGTTACACAGATCTTCATGTGGAGCTGTGGGGGCAAAAAAGGTAAGATAAAAGAGTTATGTGATTTATTGATGACACCTTTAAGTTAAACAGTTAGCAGCTATAATTCGAGTTTTTTTTAAATTGATAGAATGTTGCCAGTCTTACTGCAAGCATACTCGTGTTCCATTCCCATGTATTATAATCACATTTTTATAAAGCTGAAGAGAGTTTATATTTTAGCTTTAGCAAATAAGCACCCACAGGAAAAATCTAGGCAAAATCTCAGATTTTATGTCTTGTACCATTTTGGATGTGTAAATTCCAAATATTATTATTTTGAAGATAAGTTTGCAATTGAGGATGATCTTAAGGCCTGCCATACATTTAATTAATTAATTAAAACAGCTTATTAAAGCCTTTTTATTGTTTTAAATCCATTAGATAATTTTTTATACATTATTTTAGTAATTTAGTTTGATTGTTTTTTGAGTCTACCTTCTTCAATAAGTTGTCGAATATAAGTCTTCAAGTAACTCTGTTTGACTCTTTTATTAGCTTACCAAACCCTTCCTTCACCTCTGACAAGACATTTTGTGAATGTGGGTAATGCCAGGCCTCCACCGTGGTTCGGATCCCACGTTAAACTGTAGGTCCTTCATTTCATATCACAATCACCCTACCATTACACATTAGCGTAAGTGCGTATAACCCGAACGGGTAGTAAGACGCGGTGCTAATAATAATAATAATATTAGCTTACCTCCTTCAATAAGTTGTGGAATATAAGTCTTCAAGTAATTCTGTTTGACTCTTTTATTAGCTTACCTCTTTCAATAAGTAGTGTAATTGAATTCTTCAAGTAACTTTGTTTGATTGTTTTATTAACTTACCTCCTTCAATAAGCTGTGCAATAGAAGAATGAAAGCCATTTGTTTTTTTAGTTTGATCGTCCTACCTCGAGGAATTTGTTGCCCAGGAGAAGGCTACAAGTCACTTGGTTTGAATGACTGTTTTCCAGATCATGATCCAGAGCTTTAGCGTAAATGGAATGCAAAGGCAAGTTAATCTGAAATCAGTCAAATATAACAATATACTTTCACCAGACTTGTCTATTTCAAGATAGCTTGGTTATTTGTGTTGGAAATGAAATATATCTAAAATATTAGTAAAACTGGAGCAAAAATAAATATTTAATGTGATTATGTTATTTAAATATATATATACATATTATATTGTCTGGGCTCACTTCAGTGGCCACATGGATCTAAGGTGTCACTCTATTAATAGATTAGACCGCTAATGATTGGGAGATAGGAGTTCGATCCCTGTCAGGTGTACTGAGCGTGTTATTTCTTAAATTCCTAAATTGTTTTCCCCTCTACCTCCACCCCAATTTGGGTATACTTCATCTAAATTAAACATTCCTTATCCCTAACACATTAAAGTAATTCGCACAGAGGCGTATAGCCTGAAATTATATTAAGAAGTTGTGCCAGAAAAATAATATATGAAAAATAAATTTTTAATTTATAAATATCTACATTTAAATTTATATCTCCCAGTGTTCCAGTCCACCCTTGTCTAGAAGAATATCTCCCAGTCCACCCTTGGCTACAAGAATATCTACCAGTCCACCCTTGTCTAGAAGGATATCTCCCAGTCCACCCCTGGCTACAAGGATATCTCCCAGTCCACACCTGGCTACAAGAATATCTACCAGTCCACCCTTGTCTAGAAGGATATATCCCAGTCCACCCCTGGCTACAAGGATATCTCCCAGTCCACCCCTGTCTACAAGGATATCTCCCAGTCCACCCCTGGCTACAAGGATATCTCCCAGTCCACACCTGGCTACCTCCACTCTTACTCATCTGCAAATAAATGATATCATTGAAACAGAAAGGAAATGTGTGTCTTTCTTACGTACCTCTTCTTTAAAGACGGATTTTACCGTCTGGGCAAGCTTGATCAAGTTCTTGGTGTATTCGATGTCCAGGTGTGACCTATTCTCGATATAAGTCATCACGTCCTTGATGTATCTAGCCAAACGCTTGGCCCTAGAGAGAGCGTAATTGACTCCCTGCTCTGTCCTGATCAAAGAGTCATCTATCTTTTCAGAAGTGGATTTTCCAGGGGTCTTGTCCCTCCTTGGACCCACCGGGGGTGGTGGATCCTGCGCCAGGTTCTCGCATGACTACCAAAATAATAAACATTCGTTCATATAGGATTAGATTTGGTCATGATTTGGTTCTCAGTAAGTCTAAAATATTAAATAAAATGGAACGATAGAATCGCACAAACTTTCTCATATAGTATATCATAATTTGAAACAAAATTATCAAAAATATTATTTCATTACACTACCCTTAAGTAAGTATTCCTAAAAATAAATAAAGCATGTCATCAACTTTTTATTTTGCTCTTTAATTTAATTGAGGTATTTAACGTGCACTTTCTGAACCTATTGATTATATCAGTACACGACTTATGAACTAACTTGAATATAGAACAGACACGACAATCAGTTCTCAGCTGTTGATTCACCACTGTACAATTGGAAACCTACACTTCATCAATGATAACTTTTTCGGACATGCTAGGAATTTAACTCAGACCCTTATCCCAGTAGACGGATATGCTACCGACTGAACTAAGGTGTGGGACCATATCATATTGTTAATTACAATAAACACCCTATATATATATATATATATATATATATATATATATATATATATATAT